>BOPP01000085.1:62797-91295 GCA_017312745.1 Gryllus bimaculatus | reverse complement strand
TCATCAAAATGTTTGAATTTGAATAATGGTAAATGTAAGTCCTTGTCTTTTACTAGATCTAGTAATACCATTGTATTAAATTATGAACTAGGAGATTCAATGTTGGAATCAGTCTGATACTTTAGAGATTTGGGTGTTATTTTTGACCAAAAAATGAGTTTTCATCTACATATTGATGACATTATTAATAAATCAAATCAGATGTTAGGATTTGTGAGACATATTTACATCTGAATTTACTAATGTGCAAACCATTAAAACTTTATATTTAACTCTGGTAAGACCGATATTATTATATGGCTCACAAATATGGTCTCCCTTTTACCAGAACCATATCTCTAGACTTGAAATTGTTCAGCACAATTTTTTTATTTTTGCTGCCTTCAAGCTTGATATTCCATCTCCTAGATTTAGTCACAATTATTTCCAAGTCGCAACTAGATTAAATATTAGCTCATTACGCTCCCATAGGATTATTTTGATGTACTTTTTCTGTATAATTTGATAAATCATGATATAGACTCTTCAGAATTACATTGTAAAATTCCTTGGGCTAATCCAGTGCGTGATCTGCGTTCTACAAACAGCATGTTATTTAATATTCCTTTTGCGAGATCAACCTTGTACTATTATGCGCCATTATGGAAAATGTGTAGAAGTGCCAACTGTAACCGCATTAACTTATTTTGTTCACCTTATCAATTTTAAAAAACTTATAAAAACCTGTTACTAAATGATTTTCAATAATACTGTAATATAAATGATAATGTAAATGATATTTAATAATTGGGCGATTGCCTGTAATTATACGTATATAAATAAATAAATAAATAAATAAATAAATAAAATGTTCACTTATTCAACGAATTTGTTCAAAATCGCATTTAATTTTTTCATATGTCATATTACAGAATAAAGCAACACAACAAAAGTGTTTTTTTGCATAACAATTTGTCAATATCAGGCTAACTTGTGTGCTAACATTGTGTGAAGCTGACACTGTGTGAAGTGTGCAATATGTGCTACATTAAGCATGAGCAAAATGAAATTTAAAAAAATCTTGCTCGCAAAAGCAGAAGTAAAATCAATAGTAAATAATAAATTTCTTGATAATCTAACCAAAAAACTTAAAAGTATTGAAGAAAAAAAGAAAAAGAAGGAACAAAGAAAACTTACTACTTTGAGATCCCCTTCTTATTTTATCAAATTCTGCACCAAATATGTGATCTTCAGTCAACTGACTGAAAGGAGTTGAATCTTCAAAAGGATTCCAATCTGCAATATCAGCTGACAATGACCTCCCTCCCGCAGTTACTGTATTAGCCAGTTCACCCTGCAAGAAAAAATATTGATATTCATTTCTGAGAGAGAAAAAAAAGGCACATCAAGAAAGGGTCATTTACTATTATAGTTAGTTTCCTTTTTTTATAATTATTATTTTTTGTTTTGCAAATTGGCTAACATGGGGTCTTGCCATATGTGCATCCCACCGGGGCTTAGTCATGATTATCAGGGTAGGTACACATTACTTTTGTATTGGTGGGTGATCTGCATTTAATGGTGATTCCATTTTTACACCCTAAGGTTGTAAGCCCTGGGAATGGGGTGAAATGATGATGAAACAGACACACACTTATCATTATTGTTATGATTATTATTATTATTATTATTATTATTATTATTGAAGTGGTAAGGTGATGAGGGGTGAAAGTACTAGATGATTGTAGGAGGTGGTAGGTGGGGCAGTGGGAAGAGGGAGGTGCCTGCAGGATTTGTAGAACCATCCCAGCATGACCAAGGGAAATCCCAGTCAGAATGGCCATCCCGGGGATCGAACCTGGACCTCCCAATTGCGAATTCAATGTGCTATGCACCGAGCACTTCGCGGGGTTTTATTATTATTATATTGTAATCATCGTCGTCGTCATCATCATCATCAAAGCCCCTTGGAATACTAACAATCTGTAAAAATTATTGAGGGAAAAGAATTTTCACATAAAGACGCATAAAATAACTAGAGATACTGTACATCTGATCAACAAGCTAATGTAAAATATGTAGAGGTCTGATTGGTTTACCAGAAGTTCAAGTGAAATTTGAAGTAGTGAAGCTACAACAGAACATACTTTCTCATTTTATTTCTAAATAAATGGGTTGAAATGTCGGCAATGAAAAGTTGTTTTTATTGATCTAAACTCAAGAACCACAGAGTGATGTTTCTGGGCAAGTAAATAGCTAAGGTTATTATTTCCATAAGTGTAGTGCTTGTTTTTATCTTGGGATTGATTGGTCAGCAATTCTGGGCACACAAACCATAAAGGTCATTAGTCCCATAAGTGTAGTGCATGCCCATGTTCTTGCAGTTGCCTTCGACCATTCTGTTGCCCAATAATCCCTTCATTATTGCTTTTAAAGAGGACCAAGCAAGAAATTCTGTATGTGAAAGTGTGGTTTCAAGGGTCAGATCTTTCAAAACATTTCTTATTTGTACTCCTGTGATAATTAATTATATGTTATTGTAGTTCATTTGGGAATTAAGAGGGCAACTGGGAGGGAAGAGGGCATTTGACTATTAGATTGATGGAATAAATCATGAAATAGAGTAAATTCAAATGTAAGTGTGTCATATTTCATCATACATTGAAATTAAAACGTCACATTGGGGAACGTTCGTCAGTAATGTGACCATATTGCAACTATTTTGAGGAATTCAACTAATTGTTCTTTTAATAATCTTCAAATTTTTTTTATCACATATAAATTGTATAAGCCCTTGCATGTTTTCCCTCCAAATTTTGTAAAAACTAAAAAGATTGTATTTTATTGATGCTGTCACAGATTAATTTACACGTCAGTAGTGTGACAATTTTTTCACCGGATGTGAAGTAGTACAAAACATTTTCATATTTTGCTGCAAAACTGGAAAAGTAATAAAAATTGCATTTGTTGGTAAATGAAATATAAATGTTCCACTGAACTGAAAACAAAAATCTGATTTATTAATGGTTTCAGTCACAAATTTGTTTTAGAATATGCTGCGCATCAGTAATGTGACTTCCAAATGGACATTACATTAGATAAAAGTGTCACAAGTTTCAAACAATGGAACATTTCGCTTGTTCTTATAATTAATTTTCGCTTTATTTGTAACTCTAATTCTTTATAAGTACTTCCAGCCAAAGATAAAAAGTTAGTTCACAGGAAACTGAAAGAAAATTTTTTATTTGTTCTTGTATACTGCAGATAAAGCAATCACATGGTGAATTTTTGGTGTACCCTAAACAATTAGAACGTTTTTCCAAAACTTCTCCAGTTTTTCCTTAGCAAAATTTATGTCATCACTGTCAACATCAACCTTCACATTACGAGTAGCAGAGGCTTGAGCAAAAGTTAACCTCCCGAACGGTTATTTTCTTGTTCCTGAAAATCACAATCATTGTTTTTGTCACTACCCTAATTATCTTCACATGTATCAATGTTCCTTTCTTTTTGGGCTTCCTTCCATGCTGTCACATCTAACTTTTTAGGCACTTCTGAAACATTTGCGTCCTGATTTTGTTTTGTTCAGTCTTTCAACTAACACCACTTAAGAACATTCCCTTTTGAGTCATTAGATTTTTTATCTGTTCCAGCAATTATTGATGGGCAATGTTTGAACTGCAACTCATACTTCTCTGACCCTCTGTTTCGCGGGTAAACTGGCAGATTGTGTCGTTTTTAAGTTTAGGTTGGTTTTTGCTATGAAAATGTTTTTCATCATCTTTTACTGTGGTTTGATGTAAAATACAAACATCAATATGATTTTTCATTTCAGTCTCTTGCACAACACAGACCTGCACTCACAGGGCATCAAACACGTGCTGTTTAACAAATCTCAGTATTCATTTTCATGTTACGTTTCACTTGTAACAATGCCATTTGTTTGAGATTCTCTCTTCATTGGCCGATTCAAAAGCATCATCATCAAGTCTGAATTGCTGAGAGAATTTGCTGTGATACTGAAAATACAACCACGAACATAGTTATGTATTATAGATAAGCACAATATTTTGACCGCCTTCACAGCTTATTGTTACATCAACATTTACAAGTTTCGTGTCTTGGAAAGGCAATGAAAAAACAAAGCCTCACCGACTAGACTTAATCTGCGAATATAAGCCATCCCCATATTTTTTGACTGAGGTATTTAGGAAAAAAGCTTGTCTTATATTCAGGTAAATATGGTACTGTACCAACATATTATCAAGCTTTTTAAAAATATGATAATTAGTAACTAGTCTCAGTAACTAATAATTCATTTTATTCTGCCATTTAACAACTTAATGATACTGTGATATAGTCAAACCACCAATATTAATATTCATTACAATAGCATCATATTTAGGATCAATCAAGGATACACCGAAATCAGTTCTATACATAAACTCAAAATACTTTGCAAATAATTTCACAATATTCGGTGAGGAATCAGCTTATTCATCACCATAATACATGAAATTAGGCAGACCACTTACCCCTATCAAGTTATTTACAAATTTCCAAATGGATTTAATATTGGACATATTTTTAATATTATCACTTTAAATCTACCTCCAAATATGGATTCGCTTACACTGGAAGTTCTTTTTGATGAGCTTTTGGCTCTTAACATCTTATGAGAAGTTAATTTATTACTTATTGGGAATTTAAACATTCTTAACTTTACTTTATCTGATGTCAGCAGTTTTCTTTACCAAGAATAGTAAGGTTGAATCACTTTTGATAATTTTTATAACCTGAAACTATACAGTAATGTAAAGATTGTAAATAAACGCTAGTTAGATCTTGTTTTCAGTATTTTTTTGTGTAAGGTTTCTGAAGTGCACGATATTTAGAATTGACAGCTCTTACCCTCCACTCGACATAGATTTTTTTGTTAATACCAATGAGCATATGAAACCTTGTAGTTCATCACTGGAATCTATGAGTTTAAATTATTATAAAGCTAACTATGAACTAATTAATAGTAATATTATCTCATACAACTGGCTGGAAATTTTATCAAGTAGGGATATAGTGAGTATTGATGATATTGTTTGTGTATTCTATCTTAAATTGGTTCGTTTTATCATAGCCCGCTAGTATGCCTAAGCGTACTAGCAGGCTATGATATTATACAATATCATACTCTGACCTTATCAAAGAGAACTAATAATGAGAATACTAATAATGTATCCATCATGATTTGACAAAATTGTTATAAATAAAATTAATCTCAAAAATAGATTACAAAGACATCTTAAAGTTTATTCCGATATTAATGCTTTACAAAAAGAAATACTTGAAAAGATGATAAAAACCGTATGTACAGATATAAAACAAGGTATATCTAGACAATTTGAAATCTATAAAGCAAATGTCGAGTCATCGCCCTTCAATGAACCTTCTAGATTTTGGTCATTGAGCACTGGTAACAAAAAGAAAAGTAGGATTCTAACAACCTTTACTTTTAAGCAAACAATATCTGATCCACAAGTCATTGTAAATAGCTTTACAGAATATTTTTTGAAGGTTTATAGTGATTATGACGTTTTTATTAGTAACTGATGGACCTGTTCCTAGTGCAATGGGTAACAGTATTTCTGGAGCAATGCAAATATTATTATCCATGCCTATAAAAATGCGAGAACATATGACATCCCTACATAATCTTGAATGGGGTAAATCCATCAGCATGGAAAAGCGCAAAAATATGACTTGATCTCAAGAAGGGCGATCCTGGACAAATAGAAAATTATAGATCCCATTCAATTTTATGTAATTTTTCCAAAATTTCTTGAAGGTCACTTGTATATTATTTGTTTGGCCTTTAAACCACATTTCAGGCATTCATCATGGCTTCTTGAAACAAAGGTCTGCAGTTACAAACTTACTAACATTTACTCAAATTATGTCACTCTTCTTGAGTATCTATGGGCAAGTTGATGATGTGTATTTAGACTTCTCTAAGGCTTTTGAGGTCTTAGATTATGCTATTTTAAATAAACTGTTGCCGATAGAATTCCCTCATAATTATCTATGCTTTGTGTAATCTTATTTGAGGGCTAGAGCCATGACTGCAATCTACTGGCTACGTTTCACCAGCATTTACACCACCAACAGGTGTTCCACAAGGTTCCAATCTTGGACCACTGCTTTTGCCATTACAATTAATGATTGTAATGAGAACTAATCATGTTCCTCCCTGACCTATGCAGACATGAAACACTTTTTAACCTATCACTTCCGTTTTGTGATAAACTACAAGATAATTTGATCTATTATGATCGATACATTTTACACAAATAAACACTAAATCTGGATAAATGTAAGGTTATGTTGTTCTGTAAGTCTTAAAAATCTAATAGTTATACGGTTGCTGAGAAAGAATTGCAAACAGTTTCTATGATAAAAGATCTCTGTATTATTTTTGAAAATAAGCTCTTTTAAACATCTTATCGAGGATCTTGTAAATAATGTAAATAGAACTCTAAGTATTCTAATCAGAGCGGGCAGGAAAATTTGTAATCTAAAAAGTATTAAAAGTGATATTTTTCGCTTTGCTTAGATCAAAACTCTCGTATCAAACAGTGGTCTGGTCCCTAGATTGGATTGGATTAATTAGTTTTGGAAAAATGTCAAAGTGGATTTTTGAACTTCAGGTATCTGTACTTCAGGACCACTGGTGCATACCCAGAACAGGGGCACTAAATAGGAATTTCTTTTTGATAAATTCAATATTAAGCACCTGGATGACAGGAGGAAGCTGATCATGAAGAGGAGGAATTTAATGAAATGTCTTTTCTCTCTCTTTTTTTTCTTCTTCTCTTTCTCCACTTTAGAACAATGCTATTTAGTATAGAAATTCAATATGTTATAACAAAATGAAATTACCCATTTTTAATTGTGATTTTTGCATTTTCCATTGATTTTGACTAATGGGTCATTTTTTAACCTTTTCACATCATTTTAATTGCTATTTTCGCTGATTTTTTCATGTTTAATATTTTAATGGTACTTGCTTCAAACAATATTTATAAGATGCAACATATATTTACTACGGAATTCCTGAGTTGTTTTTCGATTTCTTCTCTCATATATGCTAATGTCAGCTGTTGTGAGTACTATGCAATCTAAGGTTCCTGGGATGCCTCTCAGTGCCATTGTCAGTTTAACTGATTTCACGATACATAAAAGCAGAGATTTTCTTTTAAAGAACACTCCAAACCAAAAGTTTGCATGCTGAGTTCTCTTAAACAAATGCAAGAAGCCTTGATTACATCAGTAACATATCCAACAGCTTGAGTTGTTCAGATGAAGTGATCTTGATCAAATTTTTTAACATCAATTGTTTTTAGGGTATTTTTAAAACATTGTAAGAGCGTTTTAATGATCATTTTTGGCAACGCTTTAGGTCATTAAAATCATGATCTCCTCCTTTATTAATATTCTTCATAATACTATTAATTGCCCTCACGTTCATGATCAGATCTCATTTTGGTTCCATAGCATGCACCACACTCTTACAAGCAAGCCACTGTATAACTTTACTTCTACAGATAGGTTTACTGTAAACTCTATTCTATATAAGATGATAGATAATAATTTTGCAGCATTGCACTGATGCGATTGATGTTTGCAGACTATTTCCTCAATTTGTCATTCTGCAAAGAAATATGTAGCCGCCAATACAAACTAAAGTGTTTTTTTTTTTTTTTTTGGTAAGCCTGGAATTGGATGTATACCTGCTGGCTTTATTTTTTATAAATAAATATTCCTTTCAGTTCAGTTAATAGAATCAGTATAGTCTTCTCTAGCTTTCCTTTTACATGTTTTCCAAATTGAAGAAAACTTATTGTAATCAAAATCTTAAATGGATTGTTTTATAAATACTGAGCATTAATGTTCTCTCTCAATAACAACTTTAACTCATTTGAATACCATAGTAGATATAAAGAACTGAGGATAATATTTTTGGTACACTTATCGATTATTTTATACAATTTATCATAAAGGAAAGATAAAGCGATTTGAAGTGAATTTTTGGAAAAGATCGTCAATTAAGTGATACCACATAATTATTAATAGCAACATAGTTGGCTATGTGAAAACTATACCTATAATTTAACATATTTGTAAACTTAAAGCTTAGATTAAGAGAAAAAGTACTCTCTTGTGCTGGATAATAGGGGTTGCAGGTAACTATTGGTGAAGTCATTTCAATACACAACGATAAGAGTAACAATAAATTGAGAGTTTTTCCTTCCCCATTTGCAATATTTACTAGAGTTAAATTTAAATAATTGATAGACTGCACAAGCTGTGAGATAGCCAGGATTTCACCACCAACCAAATTGTGGTAATTACATTGTTCTCCAGAATTGCCTACTTCCGCTCAATATGAGATAAATTAAAATTATATATCAAAATAAATTTAGCTAATGGAAATCTTTTGAACAATGATCAAGTTCAGTAGACTAACAAACTAATTCATATGGTAAATTTGGAGGAAAATGAACATCAATAATATCAGTTCAACTAAATAAAAACAAATATAAATTCTGTACCAGAATTATAATTGTACTGTACTATTTGTTATGAACTGCTACAAGAAATCCAACTGGCCATTAGTGCAGTTTCGTTGAGATGTTATGATCCACGAGATTCATTGAGATTTTAGATCTGTTATGTAAGACCAAGAGCAATACCAGAACTTTAAAGAGTTGCTTCAAAAAGCCTCAGATTATTCTCCTAAGTACCAAATCCTGCTGGGAACCTTTGGTTACAGATATTACCCACTCTGATGATTATTATGTGATCATTAATATTGATAATATCATTTAAAATGTACCTGCCTTTCTATCATCCAACAAAGTTTGTTCAGAAGACAAGTTCTTATATACCATAAAGAATAACATTACAAGCACGAGGATCACAATCTTTTGATTCAGTATAGAATATTTCAAAATACGAAGAGGCGGCAAGGGAGAAGAGAATAAAAATAGGTGAAGTAGAGGATTAAAAGGAGAAGAAAATAAAAAAAAGAAGAGAAGAATAACAAAAGAGAAAGGAAGAGGGGACGAGGAAAGAAGAAATTGAGAAGATGAAAGGGAGAAGAGGGGTAAACGAAGGAAGAGGAAAGGTGAAGAGGAGGGAGGAGGGAAGAAAAGAAAAACAAGAGAAAAAGGAGAAGAGGAGGAGAAAATGAAGGAAGAAGAAAGGTGAAGAGAAGGGAAGAAGAAAAACTAACATCCACCCCTCCCCACACATTCCACTCCACTTTATTGGCAATCAAGATTATGAAGATGAAGTTTTCTTCCATGTAAATTTCAGTATTAGAATAAAATGCTTTTTAATATTCATTTGACATTTTTACAAGCCTTTTAGCTTTCATATTTTAGTTACGATAAACAGATTTGTAGGCTTCATTTATCATTTTGTTGTTCTAACTCCAAAGTTATACTAAACTAAGAAGCTCATTCAACTTCCTTATAACCCATTAAAGTTTATTCCAAAATACAGCATTACTGAAGTAATATTTTTATGCTGAATCATCAACTTTCTACGTAAAAAAAAGTACTTACATGAGATGCAGAAACTCCAACATGTTGCCTACTTGATTCTGGAATGTTAGAAGTTCGAGATGGTGCATCTGAATTGTCAGGTGGACTATTTGAGCCAGATCTTGATTTTACTGATGCTTCATATGGGGCAAGAAACTGACTGGTTTCATTAGCAAACACTCTGGGAAATAAAAAATAATTAAATGAATACTCATTTCACTCAATTCAAAATTTGACAGTAACCAGGTGTCAGTAAGAATAGGGAAGTTTTCATTAAAACAGGGCACACTCCAAAACATTAAATTTTCTTTGATGGCTTCTGAACATTGTTTGGAAATACAAATTGCAATACCGAGCCAGCCACTATTTGGCTGCTTCAGTGATAAGATGTTATTAAATGTTTTTTTCTTACAGAAATCAAAATATATCCTAATTTGTGTGAAATTCTAATATACCACACATTCCTTCAAATTAAGTAAATGAAATTGAAATGTCTTGATGGCTGCAAAAGAACTGCCTTTTTATAATATATATTGTTTATTTACATGTAACAAAATCTCATTCAGTTGTAATTACAACTTTTGCCTTCTGGTTATCTTGAAGTTCTAAGGAATTTGATGAGATTTCATTGAAAGGTTCTGCATGTGTTTGGTACAATAAAGGTTCCTTATTTCCCTTCAGATCATTATTTTCCATTTACAAAGGTTTGTTTTTGTACATAAATCTATTTCTATTATATTTTCATCGTAATAAAATCTTCTACCTTTAACCTTTAAAACAAGAGGAAGAATGTGTACATGAGAATTCATACAAACTATCCCAATTCTTTTTGTAACCTCTTAAAGCAGAATTTAAGTAGACACTATTTCAGTCTTTCATGAATATCTAGGGAGGAGAAGTGATCAAATCTACCAAAATGAATCAAACTTTTCTGAAAGCCATTAAAATTTGTCAATAAATTTATTTTCATGCCTCCAAGGCTAGTTAAGTTTCTAAGGCCACTATCTTCAAAGGAGACTCTTTTGGATATTCTAATATATTTTTGTAGGTTTAATACTGTCTTTCCGTTTGTCAATAGACAGTTAGAAACAATAGAATGTTCACCCATACACTTTCTGCTCCATATACAGTAATACGCAGTACCAAGGGCTGCCCATTCAAAGTTTCGCTATTTTCACTTTCACAAATATTTACAACATGCAGGATATTTGCCCAGGTACAACCAGTGTATGTATTATTGCTAAAATCCTAATTTTTCTAATTCTCAAATTAGCAGAAGTCCATGTTAGCCAACTTACGGTGGCTAGGATAGAAGATTGTGATGGTGGTGAGAAATAACTGATAATATGAAACAAAAGGAGGAACATTTTTAAGGCTTGTCAGAAATAGGGTAAGAACTGTCTAATTCCACTCTGTTGATCCTAAATTTCTAGTTAAAACACAATCTAAACTAATCTGACTAGAGCTCACTATATACATCAGTTGATACTCTTATTTTTATGCCAAAATACTTCTTGCAAACACATAAATCTCACACTCAATACTACAGATGGATGTGGAATGTGCTACTTGTTAATAACCGCTAAGCAATATTAGAATATTTGCAGGACAGTTTTGGGCAGAGGAATTTAAATTTGGGCCCAGGTATAAAGCCATTACTTTGTACAGATTTTAGAACAAGGATTCACAAAGTAGAAACTGTTTATGTGGACCTAAGAAGGAATCTTATATTAATCATTTAAAACTTTTGTATTTTTATAATGTCTACAATTGGGCCATAATTGGCCTTTGACACCTGTGATTTATATATATGGCAGCTGCCTCCCCCTGATAATTCTGGTTGTACTTTTGTTTTAGCAGGTTTCCTTTTAGCACATACTAGAGAACTAGCATCAACCTAAAGCTAGTTGTGGTTTAAAATCAAGGGCTCTTGCTTTCAAGGTCAGTAAATGGAGAGCTAATTTATTTTTTAGGGGTCATTTACTTTGTTTTTGCATTAACTTATAACTTAAAGTGTACTCTATTCATAGCACTTCCAAATAACCCTTAAATCATTGCATTTGCACACAGGGTACATCATCATTGACTGGGTTCTATCATAAAAAAAATAATGAAGTAATAAAATTGCTGCAAGTGTAAGTAATGAAAAACAATTACTCACTTGTTAAAAGCTGACGTATCACTCATATTTCGGCGATGACCTTTTGGAGGAGCTAAAGTAGGTGAGCTCGGTGGAGTTGCAGTTGCGATACACTGTGAAACTGATTCTAATTTGTGAGCTCCAGATTTTGTATTGGCAGATGGAAGCGTCAATGCTGGCGGTGGAACAGGTGGAGGTCCTTGAGGAGGACCCGATTCAGCAACATTACTGTCATCTCGGAAAGGGTCTGGAAATCCTTAAAAAAGAAACAAAAGAAAAAGACTCAACACTAATAATAACTACCGTAAATTATTAAAACCAAAATTGAAAGGTTCATTCAAAGTTTACTTTTCTATTTACTCCTCCCTATTGCACATAGTCATACATAAAGAAATATAAGGAACATAAAGGAACTGCTACATAAAGGAAGACAAGGTAGAAGTATACTTTTAGAGAAATACAGAGAGAAAATGGAAAAATAATAAAGATTACATTTCGGAATTCACTTTTCAGAGCAGCTTTGTCACCACACGGGACTACTACTTACAGAAACCTGCTATTAACTTTTATTCAAACAGTAACCTAATGTTGTACAATTTTAAGGGATGGCAGTTGCGCCTTCGAAGATAATTTTGTTAGGCTTTATTGCTTGTGTCTCAAGTGCACTACATTATTTTACATAGGCGAATACAAAGCGAATACTCGATTCCTGTCCAATAGTTTTGGTATTATTCAGTCCAATACCTTTACAGCCTAAAAACTTTTAATTAGGTAAAATTTTGATGTTGGGCATCATAAATGCACGGCAGAGCACTTAGATGGTATGACACTCTATACCCATAATTTATTGTTTCAGAATTGGTGGCAAAGCCATGTTGTAACACTGGTAAACCAATATCAATGTCATCATGTCCCTCAAACATCAGGCACAAAGTTTCTTACAATATATAGTATGACCAACAAATATGTGTCTATCGTTTACACATAACTTATAGTAAATAAAACTGACTCTGGAGGGAGGGAAAAAAATAAACAAAAATAAAATTAAAAACACACACACACAAACAAACAACTTGAAATTTCATAACCCATTGAAGTTTTCTAGGAATAATTACAAGTTAAAATTTTCTTCTATTAACTATTAATTGAACAAGCATAGAAATTATAGCTGAGATAAAAATATAATGAAGAAGCATAAATAATTTCAACAGTTTTAAGACATCATTAGGATTATAGAATATAATTATGACTTTCAGCAAACACTTAATTTCATATTGTGCATTTTTCACATTTCTCACTACCTCCTCAAACTAATACGGTTACAATACTTGAAAGAATCCTGTGCATATAATGCATTTTTTATGAACAATCACAAAATACACTGTTTTAGGCACCTACATAATGCAGAATCTATAAAATTACAAGATTTTGCATTGTTAAGATTTATAACAAATTCATAAACAGATGTGCTACAAAATGGCAGACTTTCTCGAAGTAATCTAATTTAATTGGTCTGAGCTAGCTTTTTGGACTTGCGACATATTCTTGCCAGCTGCCCTTCACCTCTGACCCAAAATACAATTTTTGAAGTTTTCTCAATTTCTTTTTTTTTTTTTTGTTTACCAATGGTTGATTCAAAAAATTACTAGTAAAGAGTATTAAGGAAGGGTAAAACCTCCAATATGGAAATTTTCATTCAAAAATTTGGAGCATTTTTTTAAAGACAAAACAGCTTAAGCTCTAGTGCAAATGTAAAATTTGAGTCTCTTTCTCAAGAAATTTTATTTTGTGGTTTTGAAAAACATTATTACAGGTTCTTTGAAGCACTGTAACTTCCAAATGCAATTGTGTTTACACACCACTGGAAATGTGCTCATGAATTGCATGAGCCAATATTTAAACCTATTTGGGTCATTTTTAAATAAAAGAATATCCATCAAAATTCAAAATGAACTTTATACCATAGTAAACAGTACAATTAGCACTACCATTCAAAGAGTTTGAAGGACAAATTAGCAGGTATTTGAGATATTTTTTGGAAAATGCAGCTTGAGCATTTCTGAAAATGCACAATTTGAAAATGCAAGGTTTTGAGTTTGTGTGAAAATTGTATACATCATTTAAAGCACATGTACTTATAAATGAAATAATGTAATCATCGCTAATGTAATTGTTAACAATGTGAGAGGCTAAATGAAAGAAAAAAGAAAGAAAAGAAGAAGAAGCAAAATAGTATTTATGGCTTCTCACATCATGCATTTAGCACAATCCCTACCAAAGTTTAAAAAAAAATTAGAGCCATTTTCAGAAAATCTTTTTTAGGCTATTTTTTAAAATTGCACGAAAACTACTAAAAGTTTCAAAAAAATGTACATGACCAGAAGTGTAACAAAATGAGTGCGAGCTTGCTTGAAATTTTGTTTCTGGGGACCCTTTATAGAAGTGTATAGCGAAGTATAACAAAAAGTAGTGTTAGTACCTTTATAATAAAAACATCCCCTAAAAATATGCCCTCCTACATCCGTCTCTGCCCGCATTGTGGGCCCAAAAGTTATGCCACTGAGCATGACCTTATTGAAAGAACTGAATATGGAGAACAAATTTCTTTTGAAGGAGAAATCTCTATCTTCAATTTTTTTAGGAAGTAGTTGTAGGAGGACTGAGAAAGAAAAAAATCAATCTTTTGCAATTTTCAAAAATTTAGAGTTAACAGTGAAAATCAGATAAATTTGTACAAGTGACTCTGCCTGTTTTATCTATCCTAACTCGCTTGAAATTAATACAAAATTAAATTGTCATTCAGAGTTATTAGGTTTATGTTTTGAGTCTGACCTCAATTTTATTGTGATGGAAAATACTAATCCTACGATAAATTGTGATAGATTTCATCCATCTCTATTAGTTGATATGAATCTTTCCGATAATCTCAATTATTGCAAAATTTAAGACCATCTGGTGTATGATTTTTGCGGTTTAAATATTCAATCCTTAACTGATGAATTATTGGGTATTGGTTGGTCAATCATGGAATCAATTATAGTTTATGTATCATGTGATTTTTTTAATGTAAACTTGATGGTGTATTTTATTTATACAACAGCATATCCTTACAAAATGTAACCCAACACCAATACCAAATAAGAAATACTCTTAATATATAAACTTCTTACAAGACTGATTCTGCCGCAATGAGGGATCAATTTGCTGAATATTCAAATCCATGTAATATTTGAAATTTAAAGTTACTTCAAGAAATTTTTTGTGCTTCTCAATTTATGTCTCTGCTATTATACTTGCATATTATAATTAAGAACTTGTGGCTATTTGAGTTTTAGTATATAATAATTTTCTAAAACCATTAAACAAAGATTAAATAAGTTTTACTAAATTTATTTTATTTTGTATTATGCTTCTTTATTTTATAACCATCATTACTGTTTTGTCTCTTACTTTGTATTTGTTACTGCATTGCAATACTTCTAATATGAACCTTAGATACCTATAACACTTAAGACTGTTGTACTTTTTAAACAAAATAAAAATTAATAATATTAATTTGAAAGTATCTACTTAATTGCGATGTTTTCAAAATAATATCTGCAAAGAAATTACATTTTGTCCTATGTACAAATAAAATTTATTACTTTCATAGGGAAGTAATTATTATTTGAGAATTACAGGGTTGGTAATACTTTAAACTGTTAAAAAGATTTCTTGTTTTTCAATTTTTCAAAAATAATATGTAAAAATTTGCTTTTGTATTAAGAGTCATTTTTAAGAATGTTTGTTTCTGTGTTTATTGATGTCTTAATGATCTCTGGCAATTCTTAACTTTTTACTTTCAGAATAAATAATTCATAAATATGAGACTAACACTAAGGAATAATTGTGTCTATTTTCAAGGATTCTCTATTCCAAATTGTTCACTGACCTTCAATGTTGAGGACTAGTTAGGCTGATCAACCCCCCCCCCCCCTTTTTTTGAGATGTCATTAAAGACAGTGGTTCTGCCGTGAGATGACCATAAGCCCTTCTGAAGGAGTGAAGACGACACACTATTACTGAATTCTCAGGTAGAATATTCCAAGTATCAACAACTCGGTAGCTCAGAGGATTTTTGTTTTGTATTCAATTATGCCTAGACTTAATAAGTTTTATACTATGACCTTGTAGTTTTTGGTGTATATAAATTCGATCCAACTAAGTACATTACTTTACATCTCAGTGAAGAAATTACATTTTCTCCACAAATAAAAAGAATAACTAATACACTCACCTGACGGAGGAAAAAGGGCTTCTAAGGATTCTTTCTTCTCTCTTTTTTCACCACAGTTTCCAGGAGTTTGTCCAAGACAAGTCTGATTAATTGAAGGACCTTGTATAGAAGGAATGACTGGATGGCTAGGAATTCTAGCATCAAAACCAGCAGGTGCTGCCACAGGTGAAGGGAAAAATGTTTGAGAAGTAGTATTACTTGATGGAAGCGTACAGGCAAAAGAAAGCTGAGAAGGAGGTTGATGTGCAACAGTTGGATTAGATCCAAACGCTGCCTGTGTAGATGGCTGACAAGATGCTACAATCGGAACATTTACGGAACCAACAGGAATATCACTATTTATCACAGAAGCACCATTTGCTGCCACAGGTGACTGTGAAACAGCATTCACAGGAAGAGGAGCAACCGGTCGACGACCAGAGCTACTGGGTGGGGCATGTTGAGAAGCGAGAGGCAAAGGCAAAACACCTACAGGGAGAGGCTGCCCACCCTTGGGACGTTGTCTTGGCGCCACACTTGTCCCTTCAACTAGAGGTGCAACAGTCTGCTTTGTAACTTTGACAGCAGTCCTTTTTGATTCACTCTCTAATTGTGGAACTGGTAATTGATCAACAACAGGAAGGGGTGATTTCTAAAAAGAGAGATTTTTTAATTACAATTAAATTATGAAATTACCTTGCATAAAATTTAATAAATCATTGACGTTACTTGATAAAAGAAAACTTACATGTAAATTTTGCACAGGACAATCTTTCCCTTGAAGAGAAAATGCCACAAATGACACCTGAAATATATCTGGCCTTTTGTCTTGATCAGGTTCAAGCATGTATCCTAAGAACAAAATACAGTTTAATCAACTGCCTACAAGCATTCTTTATAAATAAGAGCATTATGACTTTAAAAATATGTTTATACATACTTATAAGGCAATGAACACCTTTGGAATATCTAGAATTATCAGGAATGGTGAAATTGCCGCTCTGAATGGCGAGAGTGCTTTCTCCAAATGGCAATGAGAAAAAACACAGTTTATAAAGAAGACAACCTAAGGCCTGGGAAAAATATTATGTATTATTATTCAGCACTAGAAGAAAAAGGAGAAAAAAAAAAGTATAGAAAAGTATTTGTACCTTTTGAATTAGGGTTTACTAAAAATTATAAATTTATTTTATGTTCTCGAATTGGGAAGAGCTATTTATTTATAATTTATACTGTTGCATAAATATATTTCTCAAAATAAGTTAATGAAATATTCCTTAAAAACATAAATTTCACTGTTATTAAAATTCAAAAGAGTTTACCACAAAAAAATCTATATCCTATCACTGTATGGAACAGAAAATAATAATATAGTTATGTCAATATGTCGGTAGTGACAATTTGAAGAGGCTATGCAACAACATGGCACCAACCTTCTCATATTTTTTTACAATGAATTCACGAAATAATTATTATATTCCGAATATGTACCATTACAATTTCAGCTACCATGTATAGTGGTATCACTTAGTGACAAGCTCCTGATTAGATGATGGTATCCCAGCTGACAAAGTGTCAATGAACTTAAGTTTTTCATTGAAGTGTAGCAATCAATTTCATGTTCAACTTGCTCATAGAAGACTATTCACATTCTTGGGAAAAATGGGTTTTTGAGGAGATAGTGTTGTTTACAGACCATTGACACTGGCAGAGAGTTTTGAACAAACATGTCTTAATGTCAGAAATGACATTCCTCACACAATAAAACCTAACTTACATCTCACGTTCATGCATTTTTTTGAAAGCATCAAGCAGCAAAACATTTTCAAAATATCAAAGATTTTACAAAATAGCACAACTCACCCATATATCTGCTTTTGTTGTAATTGGCCTCCCTGAGTATAGATCAACCATTTCAGGTGCTCGGTAAGACAAAGTAGTGTACTTTTTAATTTCATCTTCGACAGCAGGAACACCTTGTATTTGTGGATTTAGAACTTTCCCAGTTGCTGATCCAAAGTCACAGAGAACATAATGTCCACTTTCACTCAACAAAATATTCTCCACCTGAAAGAAAATGTTATTGCTGATTATACTTCCCTCTTCTTCTTATGGAGGAATAAGGATGAAAGTACCACATGAAGAAAAAATGAAGAATGGGGAGGCACCCTAGGTAACATAGTAATGGCAGTTGCTGGGCTAAAGGTGAACATGGGATTTAATCCTAAGCATGTATATTTAAATCACAAAATTGTGGCTCGACCAACACTTCATATCACAATGAATCAAATTTGAATTACCATGTCATCATCCATTCTGGTATGTGACTGAGGGATGTGCCACAATGGGTATTTTTAAACTGGCACCTGGATGTTCATGGGAGTATGAGTCTGATGAGACAGATCATCAGACTGTCTGATTTAAATAGTGTCTTGTGACAGATCATCAGTTATGAAATGATAGTCCAATCAGGAGCTTCGTTATGCATTTAATTTTTGATACTTAAGATTCTGAACAGATAACCACATCACAGCTGATGATCTGTCACAAGACACTATTTATATTGGACAATTTGTGGCCTAGATGGGGGTTGCTGGAGACTGAAGAAAGGGTGATGACACTGTGCCAGCAATGGAATGAGAGAAGCCTGAGAAAACCACCCACAATTTCCACATCGGTAACTTTCTTATTAATTTTTTACCTAATAATTTTGCAATTAGAAATGTGACAATCTTATGGGAGACAGGAAAACAAAAAATTACAGAAATACACTATGGAAAATAACACCCAATTATACCCCTTCAGATAAAATAATAATTTAAATGACCAAGAACAAAAGACATAACATTACCCTTAGGACATAAATACTAAAAGACTCTACTAATGCACTGTACTGTGTAAAAATAGTTTTGGAATAAATGTACATTTACTAGACTGAAAACATGAATTTCCCCACAGAGGAGTAAAAGACTAAAAAATATACAATATAACAACTTGCATTTCTGGTTGCATTCATGTTCCTTTTATTGATTAAAATAGGACTTCAGTTTTGTCATTTGTATAAACATTAACTGCAAACAAAACTGTGTTAAGAGAAAAGTGAACTACATTACAAGAATATGGAGTGCATTCTGGTAATTAAACATTTTTAACATTTACTTTTTGTTTGATTTCAACACGGTTGAAAGTTTTATTTGGTTGTTTCACACATATCAATTAATCCAAGAATTATAGATTGCCAATGTAATGACCTTTTTCTGATCCTACTTCATTGCTTTTTAATCATATCTGTGTGACTAAAAGTAAAGATACATGACCTATAACAAAAGGACAAAACTGATACTACTCAAATTCTAAAAATTAGAGATGAAACAGGGTTTTCCTCCTATGTCACATGCAAAGGGAAAAAGGCAAAAGAATCCATTTAATGTTACACCAGGAATAATAATACTAATAAATACTGTGTCAAGCTTTAATATCTAAGGCCAGTGAATATATATTTCTTATTTTATACTAGGATTTATTTAACCATGCATTTGAAGTAAATCAGCTGTTCACCGTTTGATCCAATTGGCACATTGACATTACTGTACCGACACATGAGCCCCCGATTGGATGTAACCGCAACAGCTGATTGACGTCCAGTGCATGACTAAATAAATCATTATACTCATTTACATAATGACATTTCTTAGAGTACATTTCACATTACCTTCAAATCGCGGTGAATTATAGGTGTTTGACAATGATGCAAACGTGATACTGCTTCACACATATCACAAAACATTTGTAAAACTTCAGTTTCACTGAATCCAGATTGTAACCTACAGTAAACATTGAAGTTCATTTGTAACTGAATTGACATTTAAAAAAACTAGTTATTTATCACTGTTTTCACTAACCTGCTATTCATCATTTGAAGAACATGTGTCTTACAATACGGCATTAACAACAGAACTTCATATACACCATTACCAGTATGAGTAAGACTTGAGTCTACATAACCGATAATATTTTTGTGACCACTTAAATTACTCTGCAATTAAATGAAATTTAATGAAAAATGTGCAAGATTTTTTTATACTAAATTAAAATTAAATTTTTAAAAGTCAGTAAACTTACAGCAATTTGAATTTCTCTTTTTGCAACATTTAAGTCATGCTCATTATTAACATACATACGCTTCAATGCATAACGAGCATTTCCACTATTAGCTTTCACAAGGAACACAACTGCAAAGCCTCCTACAAAAGAAGACATATCAGATTTTATATCAAGCTTAAGATGATTACACACTGAGAATGCTTTATTAAATTGTCTTTAACAAAACTATGGGAATACTTGAGATATAATTAACCACTCAAAAGTAATAACCCTTTCAGCATCGAAAAAATTCAGGTATTAAAAGAGCAGCACACTCGAGAAACGAAATGTATTGCGCCTGAAAAATGCAGGATACATTCTCCTGTTAAAGCGAACGCCCACGGTTTCGGGAAGTTCGGAATGTACTGAACGAGCTAAATGTCGCGATCAATACAAATATACAAACATTTGACAGGCGTTCATAAAAAAGATAATAAAAATGTTCTTATATCGAGAAGCAATGACAGAAAGAATGGTGAAACGTCCCTACATTGTAGCAATCAAATTGGGTCTTCCATTGAGAAAGAAAGGACCTACCTTCCGCCAAAACATCTTCTACTGTCACTGACACTCGCCCAACGACAAATACCTTGCCGACATAACTATTCGGCTCCTTCG
Organism: Gryllus bimaculatus; assembly: GCA_017312745.1. Lineage (NCBI taxonomy): Eukaryota > Metazoa > Arthropoda > Insecta > Orthoptera > Gryllidae > Gryllus > Gryllus bimaculatus. The sequence goes on along the minus strand of BOPP01000085.1, from coordinate 70,558 downwards.
TCGTATTGTCAATCTTTGAAAAAAGTTTCTTCATTTTGAGAGGTTATAAATTAGAAGTTCGTAATACCAGATCTTCTAGTATTAACAAGCAGTGCGGCCCAAGCAACAGCTGTTAAACAGCATTTTGTAAACGATGATACATCAAATAATACACTCGAAACGTATTCCAAGCACAGCGTTGCATTTCACAGCCTCGATGACAACTCCTTATTAGTTGATTCCTGCAGTTACATTTCAATATCGCAATGCATTACATTTATTTAAAACGTATCAGCAAATATTTTTATTGCCCTCGAATTTGAAATAAATCAAAAGTTGTTGCGACGCACGAATAACAAACAATTCACCCCCAAAAATATCATTTTGATATTCTACCAAACCCACAGTATAGTTTCTATACAACATACAAGCACAAATCTGCAAAGATGGCCACTTCCTGGAACGTCATTGTCGCCGGAACCGGAAATGGAATCGAGCCGTGAAATACTTTGACTACTTGTGGTGCAGTCTGCAATCAATCTGCAATTGACTGTAATAAACTAATTAGGCGGACAGATAAAACTTCAACGCAACGTTTGTAAGTTTCTATCATATGTTTTGCAGGACTGTTGGTTTTCATGCACTCCTGTGTTCTGTCACTTGCAAATGTCAGAAAGCGGGAAGCTAGATACATTTTTAGTGAGGACTACTTGAACAGAACTTATTCTTCAGCGCGATAAGGTCTATTGAAGTTAATTTATGATGTATTGACAGCCCTGAATCTCGCCTAAAGTGTAGTCGGAATATCGGATTACATATAGGCATTATATTCACTAAAGTTGTTAACTTATAGAAGGGAACCAACAATATAATTGGCTAGTACAAGTACGCGCTACTATCTCGTTGTTTACTACGACTTTACTGCTGTAGGAGCAAATAACGTGTTATATCACATTGATTTCTTTTAATGTTTCATTATTTTTCCACATAAGGGACAATGTACCTATTTCTCAATGTCCAGGCTTTTTTAATACTCATCTGTCATATTACACCATCTGTCATTTCGAGTAGAAGAATACGAACTGTAACGTCATTTACAACCCTGTTAAGATTTGAAATATTACGACGTAAGAAAATAATTGAGTTATTGGAAACTACTCATAATGAAATTGTAAACACGATGTCCTAATTAATTGTAAAAAAAAGGTTCAAAGGCAAGAATAAACTAAAGAAAGGCAAGACTCATAATGGAAATTTAGATAGAGGTGTAATAGCAATTACTAAAATATTTCTATGGAAGAACTTATTGAGTACTTGCCAAAATTGAAATGGAATATACCCAATTGTTTGAAGGTGATAGCCTTATTTGTGGAAAAACTAATGATGTAGATTAGAAATGCAGAAAATTATAATTTGTCAAAATCCAAATAAAGCTCTCAGGGAGCACTCCATTTAGACTTCTTGAAGCAAAGGAATCCAAAACTAGAAATAAAAGGAAGAACTTACGAACTTTCCTTCAATATTCTGTCCATTTCTACAACAATCATCCCTTCCAATTGTCCTGTTAAGAGATTGGTGGCCACTGTAATTTGTTACAGAAAGGATTAGCTTCAAATTATTTTTGAACTCAGCCCCGCCTTCAGTGAGGATCACTTGCATTCTATATGCCATGCAAAATGAACATCAAAAATATTTATATTGTGATTAAGAGTAAATTGCCAGCAATATTTCTCTTCATCAACATAATGTCTTGATCTATTATTTATAGTCTGGTTTGGCTTTATCTTTGTAGGAATATTAACAAAATTGAAACATTAGAATGGCTGTACTTCACATAGGGCTTCTAGATCCTTTTTAACCTCTAAGTAATTTAATACTGTGATATAATTTAATATCATTATGCCCAATCTCCCGAGGGATTATAGTGTCTTATTAATTTTTTGTATAAATTGGTGGTCAGTATCTAGATTACTTTCATGAATTTTAGATCCTGATTTTCAGTCACAAATATGTAATAATTTGCCCTTAAATTTGAGAAATTATTTCACAGCATTTTTAATCCTAACCAAACATGTAACTTGACAGTAAACTGAATGCTGTATTAATTTATATACATTAAATCAATTATTTATAAGAATTAAGTAAAATGTTTGTATATGAATGAGATTTTATAAGAGAATTACTTTATAATATAAGAATTTTGATTTATAATTTAGTATATTGTAATACTTATAGGCAAATTGTCTCATATTAAGAAATATATAAATATTTAAACTGCAGAGGCATTCCAAGCTCAGAATTATACTCCTTTTTTTTTCTTTTTTTTTTTTAACAATTTCTAATACTAAAATGGGTCTCATATTGTCAATTATAACATTGTCATTGACAGAGACGAGATTTCGGATCTTTTATTGGGAGGGGGGTGAACAAACTTTACGTCATATTAAACAATGCAATTAACACTATCCGTTCGTTTGAAAAAAGCGTTTGGAGCCTTTTTTGAGGTAATGGCGTTTGAGCGTTTCTGAAAATGCGGAATTTTGTTTTCACAGGAAACGGTTGAGTTTTCGAGAAACTTTGTATGACATTACTTAAAGCACATATACTCATAAATATAATAATGTGAACAAATTGCCGCTAATATAAATATTAAAAACGTGAGAGACAAGTCCAAAAAATAATTTTTGCAATGTTTGAAAAAACAAAAGAATAGAGCAATATGGCGTTTAAGTCGTATTTGGCACTATCCCTACCAAAAGTTTAAAGAAAAAAATTTAGAGCCGTTTTTGAGAAAATGTTCTTTTTGTAATTTTTTAAAATTGCACAAATTGCTCGCAATATTGTACGAAAATTAATAATATTTTCCAAAAAGTGTCATTATCGACACATTCACCAAAGAGTTTGAGCTTTCAGAGAAACTGTTAATACAAACAATACCCTAATTGAAAAATAGAAAGTCGCCTGCAGAAGATGGAGTATATAATGAAGTATTAAGATATGAAGGACCATCACTACAACAAAGAACTAGTCAAGTTTATGCAAAGCATATATAAGCAGTGCAGAATACCAGAGGAATGGAAAACGAGCATTCTAATCCCGCTTTTCAAGAAAGGAAATACGTTAGGCTCGAATAACTGTAGCGGAATCAATCTTCTAAATATTACTACCGAGCTAACAACAAAAACTATCACACATGTATTAGAAGGCTTAATAGAATGGAGAGAAGAACAAGAATTTAAAAGAGGAAGATCATGGAATCACGCGATCTTCATCATCAGACAAATTGTTGAGAAATCTTTGGAGTTCAATAAACCTGCATATATGTGCTTTGTAGACATACAGAAGGTTCAACCACTCAATATAGAATAAGCCATATCTTTAAAAAAAGCTAAGATAAGGATAGTGGGTCGTCCAAGAACACAATGGAAACTTAATAAATTAATGGTAGCCCTAACTATGTAGAATGTGCACTCGTGAAAGTTGTTACATGAAACGACAGGTGTTTTAAAATACATTTCCTTTGTTTAAAAAGACAGGCCACAGCCTAAAAAAAAGAAGAATTAATTTTGTAATTTTCGAAAATTCAGAGTTAACCCTGAATATCGGACCTAAGCCATCTGTATAACTAACAACAGAACCATCTTCCGTTAGTAAATCCTTTCTTGTCCCTCATATCACCATGTACTCCGCCTTTTTTGAAATTAATTTTCAAGCCCCATTTTCCTCATTTAATTTCCTTAACATATAATGTGCATCGTCTTCATCTTCTGCGAATACACTTAGCCATCTGCAAAATTTAGTCATTTAATTTTATTCCCATCCTTTCACATTTTATCTTCCAGTTTTTTAGAGCATCTCCTAGAGAAGATTTTGAACAGGGTTGGTGTTATGCAACACCCCTGTCTTAGCCCTTTATTATCTTTATTTCTTTTGACATGCTATTTCCTAACTTGACATAAGCGATATTGCCCGAATATATTAATGTGTTAATTTTCCAAGGCCATCCACAATTTTGAAAGAGGGACACTGTCGTATGCTTTGTGCTAGTCAATATAGACTAGATGTGTCTCAAGGTTATTCTACAGCCGCTTATTCGTAACTTGTCGGATGATACATATCTTAACTATGCAGGATCTACCTGCTCGAAAGCCACTTTGTTTTTCAATTTAATTTATTTCATTTTACAATATGTTTTTAATAATTTTACCACGGGAACTTAGGACGGTTATACCACGGTAATTGGAGAATTCCTCCTTATCTCTTATTTTAAATTTATTAGAGATGTAACCCACTTTAAGACTTCTTGTATCCCATGATCCCCAAGGCACGCATTAAATAATTCCGAAAGTGGTTAGAACAATATCGATGGAGCTGATTGTATTAGGTCCATATTTATCTCATGAGGTCCAGGAGCTGTACCACTTTTGAAGCTTTTCACAACTTTCTCAACTTCTATTAGTGATATATACTGCATGATTCTCTGATGTATTCTCCTGCTGGTATAAAGCGTGGTATTCTAAATGGTGTGCCTGTAGAAGTTCTTCATAACACTTCACACATCTGCCTAGGCCCATTAAATATATTTCCTTTCTGTTTCCAATTTGGTTCAGTTGGTTCGACAAGTTGGTAAAAAAATAATTATTTCGGTATCAGTTGCCCTGCCCGTGGGCGAATTGGCGGAAATTACGTGGGATACTATACCGTACCCCTTTAGACGTAGATCGATTCGTGATGTTTTTCATTTATACCATCCCATTTTTATGTGATGTTTTAAAGATTTGGATGTGGCAATGTATCCTTTGCTCTGTTTTCTTTGCTGTATATGTGCACGAAATTTTGAATCTCTTCCAAACCCTTCCTTTTCTTTTTAGTTTCAGGTAGGGCAACGTCTAAATTTAATTCAGTCTAATTCTTTAAACACTCCGATTCCTTTGTGGCTATGCCTTGCAGATTCCATGTTCCAAAATTCGTATACCTATATTAAAGGCCAAGTCGTCGTCGGAAACTAGCGTAGTTTCGAGACTTATTGCTTAGGACTCGTGCATATTTAGTCTTTTTCTGAGCGATGGGGTACAGGGCCAACATCTCAAGCCTCAACTTAGAGGAAAAGGGATTTTTTTTTCAAGGATTCCTTTCTCTAATCTTTGATGAGCCATCATCTTCTGCATGGTAGTAGTTTCTTGAGAGAAGAGAGTCTGTAAAGTCTTCCGCCTCTTCCGTCTTCTGAGCCCTTGCCGTCCTCTTCGCTAGTTTTGGTCCAGCCAGAATTTTTAATTTCCCCGGTACCCACCAGACAAATCTGGCCGGGCGTCCCCTATCCCCCCCCCGCACTTTAGGGGACCAGCTAACCCACACTGGAAACCGCTATACAAATGTATTATATCTCAAAGGACCTACTTTGAAGATGGCAAAGTCAATATTGATGAATAAATAACATGTTTTAGGACAAACACTAATTTTCCGCAAACATACACTATTGATTTCAAAGAATCCACCTTGCCCTCTCCCTATTTTTAATCCATCATCAATAAAATTAAATTCCATTTTAGGTTTTCTTGAATTGTGAGACTGAGGAAGATAGTTTCTTGAAGTACCATTACAGGATTATTGTTTATGAACAAATGCTATGAGAAGTTTTCTTTTGATCAGGGATTCATGACATTTATACTATCTTGCTGGTGTTTGTGATGAGTTTGTCGACTTCAAACCATTTTTCGTGCATGCAAAGTAAGTGAACGAGTTTATTTTTCTAATGATTGTGCTCTGATGATTATATTAGTGGCACCAAACAAAATTATTTTGTTGTTTCTTAAAGCCAAAGGCATGCCACTTATGAACATAAGGAATAGTTTTGGCTCCAGGATGGATCCTTGTGGGACCCCAAAATTTATCATCTGAGGGTAATAGTAATAGGACTTAATTTCTTTAATATGCAGGAGGGTAACTACTTGGCTTTGATTAGATCGTCCGCAATGACTCAGATCCCTAGCATTTATAGTTTTGCTAAAAGTATGTGATGGTCAATAATGTCAAAGGCTTTTGACAAATCTAAGAAAAGGCCAATGGGAATTTCCTTCTGATTTAGTGCAACAAGTATTTTATTTCAAAAGAAGATGACTGGGTCTGTGGATCTATTACTTCTAGAGCCATGTTGTATATTTGTGAGGACATTATTTGCTTTGAGAAACTGAATCTATTGTTGAAAAGACTTTCCAGAATTTTTAAAAATCCTGATGGCAGCGATAAAAGTCTGTTGTTCATTGGATCATAACTATTGCCCTTTTTAAACAATGTTTTATTTTTGCCATATTGAATACATTTAGGAAGATGCCAATGCCTTCTTAGGAAGCAATTGCAAATATGAGAGAATAGTTGAACTGTTCATAAAAGAGCAATCAAATTGTATAAATTTGGTGCTTTTTTTATTTATGTTAACTTTTCTTGGTGAACAAATATATTCATCTCACAAAACAATTTACATATTTCTGGAGTAATTATGTTTCTGCAATGAAAATTTTTGCATAGAAAGTAGTTTTTGAACTTTTTAAAAATGTATTTATGACAAAACAATAAAAACTACGTGGCTTGCAATAAAGAGAAGTTAATTTGAAGTTACACTTATGTTTAAAAGCAAAACAAGGGGCCATCTCAGAATTTGGGACGAAAACCTGATTGAGATGGGGGGGTCATTGATCCAGAAGCTGAAGTACAATACTTTTTCAAACCAATTTTTAAGTGCTTATTGTGGTTCAGCGATGCGGAATATCCATGCTGTTTACTTGACAAAATACATTTGTTGTAAGAGGTTATTTTTGAAATTTCTTCCCTGGACAATCTGTAAATGAAACACTTTGTTTAGTAATAAAATCTCGAATGTTGTCCAGATGTGCTGAGAATTTATTCTCCATTTGTCCAAAGATTTTTAAAATTTCAGGGTGAGTGGATTCATAAAGAAAAGTATGGAATCGATGATTTGTATTACATTAGTGTTTGGTTATTATTGGTATAGTTTAGAGGGTTGAGATTAATTTTTCTTCAATTTTTTAATAAGTATTCAATGAATATGTTGGCTACCACTGGTCGATGTTATGTATTTTTGTAGTTAGTTGGTCTTGCAGTCTTTATAATAATGTGCCACATAGCTTTTGTTTTGTTACGAGCATTTGGAACATAGGCATACTTTTTTGTCATATTTACTTTATTACTTCTATTATAATTAAATTGTGTTTTGTAATAGTAATGAAGTCACAGCTACATTTGTTATGTGCTATGTGGTAATTGAAGCTTCTGGTAAATGTATCAACAGAAAAAAAACTATAGTTGTTTGCATTATTATTAGTTCATCTATAGCAGGGCTTCTGTATTTGGTGTATTAATGGTTGTTTGTAGAATCTATGATTTCAGTGGATCTTTGAATAGATTCTAATTACTAGATTGTGTGAGGCAATTTATGTTGGTACTAACTGCAAAGAATAATTTTATACTATCTATGCCTTCTAAGTTTTGTTAGAATGACAACAAGTTTTGTTCAAATCCCCTCTAAATTCCTACTGTTTTCAAATTCCCAGTAGGGCTATGATAACAGCATAAGACATGTTTTTTATTGTAGTTAAATCAGTGAAGAATATATCAGTTTTTTCTTTTATGAGATGAATGTGTTTGCTGTAGAGTACGTAATTGACAGTATCGTTAATAAAAATTGCATATCTCACCATAGGCAGGATGTGCATAAATAATATTTCCACATGAGCAACTGGCTAAAGATAAGACTAGTATATATAT
>BOPP01000085.1:0-62778 GCA_017312745.1 Gryllus bimaculatus | reverse complement strand
ATATATATATATATATATATTGTAACTGTAAGAGGCTTGTTCGTGTTTTATATTCTTACGCTTAGGTTGGCAGTATGATTACCACTAGTGGTGGGGATGATGTCAGCATACAAATGCACATAGCATTCCACTTATAACCAAGTCTGCACTACAATCCCTGGCCACAGCCATCCCACAGTAATATTAAAAAGAGTAAAAATATGTGTTTGATTGATACAAGGTAATGTTTGATAGGATGTGTTTCTCACAATTTTGTACAAAGAAAATTCATTTTGAAGAAACATTCAAACTCATGTAACCGATACACCCTTCCACAATAAACCATGACCATGATCATAACATTTTAACATTTATTACATTCTCAGTTATTTACAAATATATTTGTAAATGAAGTATATTGAGGAAAAATGTTTGATGTAGCAGTTCCTTAGCCTTCAAATTGTGTAAATTTAAAAAATGATTATACATTTTATCCACTCTCAAATAAATACTTGCTTTTCATTTATAGTCAATTGGTTGTGTCGGTTCAAGTTGACCTAAATATATTACATAAAAACACAGAGTGAATACAAACCCTAACTATATACAGGAGGCATTTTATTGTATATAAAGGTATCCAACTCGTACCCCTATTTCTTATCTGAGGTATTACTTGAAATGTATTTGGATCTATAAAATAAAATCATTCTTTTATTAATTTGTGAATAACCTCCTTCTTAGGACATATTCACAATATTATTTTGGTTGAAAGTATGAGTTGGAGAATGTGAAAGCATTCACTTTTTCTGTGCTGTAAAGTGATTTCTATCAGCAGATTCAGTACAAACTTTTATCGAGTTATAAAAGAAAATGAATCACTTGCAATTACGCAATTGTAAGAGAACAAAGAAGAATCAGAATAATAAAATGTGATGAAAACATTTTTGTAGATATTTTGATCATTGGCATTTGAAGAGAGTACAATTGTAAGGAATGAGAAGAAATGAAGATAAGCTCGGAGGTGTATATTCATTAATTGTGCAAGAAATATATTTATTTTTCACAATGAAGCCTAGTTGAGACTGCTACTCTCAAACATTACTTCAAAACAAAACATTCCATTTGGAAGTGTATTGGATCTCTTAGAATACAAGGTGAAAACTATTCTCTTCTCTTCAATTCTTCTAATAATGCCACATAAAATAACATTGTACTATAGTATAACTTGCCCTCATAATCTGAATTGATATGTATAATTAATGCTTTTGTTTATCCAAGAAGTAATTCCTCATGAGGGAAATAATTCAGGTCAAGAAGAATAGTCATGAAACTATTTTTTCACACAATATGTGTAAATATAAAGATGCAAGTAAAGTAATTTTGCACAGCAGTATAAGAGAGCCAAAAACCTTTTAATGTGAAAATGATTTGAAGAGTTCTATAATTACCAATCCACAACTAAATTTGGCTCCTAATTAGTAGATTTTTATAATTCAAATGTAATTGAAAAGTCTACACTATGAGAACATACATCCTGCAATAGCTTTTCTTAGAGCATATGAGGCACTGCTTAACTGAATTTCAGAACAAACTAAAAGTTTATTAATATTAATAATAATAACACGGGAAAGCACACTACATGCACAACTTATTCTCTGTACCTTTTGATATAGAGAATATTGAGGAAGTCAAAATGTTACACTTTCACTGTTCAATCACTTTCTGGATGTCTCTTTATTGCATTCACTACCACACCACAAGTTTCACTAGTTCCATTTGTTCTTTTTACTCCATGCTGATGGACTCGGAGATGGACATGTTCCCTTTTCCACATTGTAAGGCAGGATACCTATCACATAATTCCTCGAACCATTCATACACACACTGGTTGTTTGATTTGTGAAAACTTTTAGTTTAACATACTTTATGTCGAAATTCATGTACCGCAAATCTTGCCACTAAATGTCTTGGGTCATATCCTCTTCCCATCAGTTGTGTAAAATTCTTCCCATATTTCTTTCGTTTTCTCTCAGAGTTCCTTCATTAATTCTTCAAGATGTAACGTATTTGGTAGCAGCATTTGGTATCGCAGTTCTTCCACATAAAAGGGCTCCCTTCTTAGCTCATACACTAGTTGTGGAGTTAACTCGGACACCCCTATAGCTTTATTCAAATAGATTTCCCTTTCTCTATTTCTTTCAAGTCCTTGTTTAGGTGTTCCCAAACAATCTCAAGTCCGCATTTTTTCACTGGAGTTTTTTTCAATCTGAATAATTTCCATTCCTCTAACATTTTGGTTGTTTGAGAGGGAATATGATTTATAACGTGAAAGGTCATTAACTAAACACTAGGATAACTATTTAAATTATGACACTGAAGAACTAAACAGTAAGGCTGCATAAACTTCTTGTCTTTGATAAGAAGTCAAACACCTATAGAAATAAAAATCAGTTTCTAACACTTAACCCTTCCTGAACAATACTTACCTACTACTACCTTAATCTCTTCGTTTTAAGTACAAATTTTCAAACTTTTCTCCACTGAAATACGTCAATTCTAAAACTGCTTGAAATTACATTTAAACTTAGAGCTTCTAATTAGTCAATAAACAATGGCAAAATACTAAAAGAGAAAAAATAAATAGTAAACACTTGCATGAGATATTTCATAGCAAGAGGCATCTCTCCCAAGCCAATATACAGAATGAATTGAAACTTAGAAGGGTTGAAGTTTAGTATACGGTACACCCTTAGAGAAGCGTGGCGGCAGGGCTTAAGCCGTAATCACTATACATGCTCTAATAGAAATGAGTAAAACTTACGAATACAAGATTTTCATAGTTCGCCCTTTTTATGCTTTGTCCCCGCTGCATTGTTAAACCAATTTACTTTCAAAGGCAAGTTTTCTCGCTTCGCTCGCCTGGATCTAAGTCACGGCGAGGTTTGGGCCTTCGACCCTCGCATTCACTATAAACATCCTCAAGTCTATCCAACGCGTAATTACCAATTCACTTTTATAAGAAAGCACTTTTGAAGAAAGCTTCCAGAATTTTAACTGCCTAGTTAACACCGGAACGGCGCGAAGTGCCAGTTTAAATGACTTCCTTAGGTTGTACCGTATACTACATTTAAGCCTTTAGAAGATATAAACTTGTGAAAAATAAATCTATAACAAGATTAACATTACAGGACTAGTAAGGATTTTTAACTTCTTTGTTCACTTAATCCAAAGTCCATCCCTCACAAAAATATTCTGTTCATGAATAGAACATTTTTAAGATGACACAAGCTACAATTGTTCAATTTCTAAACATTAGGGCAAACAAGGACAGAAAGACCAATAGTTTGTAACATATGTAGCTTTATTTACAAGACATTATTGCAAAAAGGTTGAGCCCAAATTGTGAAACTACACAAACTAGTTCTCTATGATACTTTTCATGCAACAATATCAGAAACTATCACAAAAATACGCAACAACTGATTCACTTTGTATTCCATTCTGCACGTTCTTCCATTTCTTTTTGAACTTCCTCTAAATATGGTTGGAGGTACCTCTCATCCTAAAATAAAAATATACATTTTAGGGAATTTAATTTAATGGTAATACAATGGGTACAGTAATAAATTTATTTGTCACATAATAATACTCAGCTGTCATACCTCTTCCCACTTTGTCCATTCTTCTTTTGGGAGGTAGGATTTTGTCAAAGAAAGCTGCATTGCCCTTATTAGACGAAAATTGCGCTCGTCAACCAAATGCTGGGGAAGGCGCCGTACAGCTTCCTGTACATCAGCCCGCATATTGTTCAAAAGGTCATCATGACGAAGACCTGCAAACACAAATCATTACAATCTCTTTCTTTGGTAAGCAGCACAAAGTGAAGGTTGACAATGAAAATAAATTTACTTATATAGTAAACATACATGGTGCAAGAACAGGGATTAGAGTTCAAGGAAGGGCAGATTGAACTTCTCTAGAGTTTTTAACTGTTTTCCGACTTTAAATAAGTACATTTATACAGTGCAAATTTAAGATGTGGTTCAATTATTCCCTAACCAAATAAATATTTAAATGATGTATTTCTATAACTGCCACTCTTCCTTCTTTCCGATATTAACGACAGCACTATTTGACTCCACACACTAAAAAATAATCCTTACGCAAAGAAATGTGAATAGTCGAATTAATTATACTCACCATACTTATTAAATCCTGATAAATTATACGCCCATTTCCGTAGGGAACCTAAGGGAAAATTTTTTAAGGCCATTATTTCATTTGAAGAAATGAACTATATAAATCAACAATGAAGATAAAACAAATGCAATCTACAAATAATGAGCATACCCATAAATCCCGTAGCCTGTCTCACGGCCATGGTTCCAAGGATTAGGAACAAATACAGTAGAATTTCTAGCCAAAAAGATGTATTCCCATTCCCTAGAAGACGGAACCGGACGGAACCACGGAATCAACGACTGGCGAACCAGAAAGAACGAAGATGAATCAGTGATCCGTCTTGGATGCGAATTCACGAACGAATCATATTAAACAGTTCATTTATCGTTTATCATATAAACGGTTATTTATTTATTTTATCATTTATCATATATCCACATTTTTTGTGCACTACATTGCGTATTTATACCATTTTAATACCATGGTAATACCACGATGTAAGAAATATGTATTACACCGTGGTAATGCCATGGATCGTGAATGGCAATACCATAGAACAATTTCTTCCATGGTAATACCATTTACCATTGACAAATAATGAAGCATCCTTGCATTTTGACAACAAAAGGCTTAAATTCTATTTTTATTGCATCTGTGTCCTCAAACGCGAAAGTTTATAAAGTGGGCAAAATTAATGAACAATGATCAGGATATTTTGAACCCTAATAACAAAATTAAAGCAATGAGAAATATCGTAAATCATTACCATTCCAAAATTTTGTAGAAAAATGTGTGTTAAAGGATAATGCCAGAGAGGTAAGTTATCCGTAAAAGCTGCAAGGCTCTTCAACATACACTTTTCTAGATTGATTTCACGAAAGGATTAAAACCACAAAATTCAACATCATACTGCGTCCCCGCAAAACGATACGATTGTTGTTTCCGAAAATTCTTCCAGTGAAATTCTCAGAATAATCAGTACACTAAAATATGATTATTAGGCTGATTTAGATAAATTTTCGGATTGTTTACTAAAACATTGTGAGCCTGACTTCATTATACATCTGTTAACTCAGATTTTCAATGCTTTCTTATGCACAGGAATATTTCCAAGTATTTTCAAAATAGCAAAAATTAAGTAACTTGAGAAAATTGAAATTCAAAATTATCGTTCAATTTATTTTGCCCGTTTTTTCAAAAATATTAGAGTGACTTTTTTCATTAAAAAGTATATATCAATAGCATTTTTTTAGAAAATCAATGCGTTTTTCAATTTGTCAACATGAATTTAGAAAATCAAAATGTATGAAAAAATATTTTTGTCTTAAAAATTTAATATTTAATTTTGGATTAAAATGAAGCACCTATTTATCAATCCTACTATTTATCAAACAGTAACCAAGTAGTTACCCTTCAGCACACTAAAGAAAACAAAATCCCTGATACTACTCCTGCCCTCAGATAAAAAATTCTGGAGTTCCGCAAGGATCCATCCTTGGGCCAATACTATTACTTTCATACGTAAATGACCTTTGGTCTTAAGGGAAACCGAAATAATTTTGTATGCAGATGATACAAACATAATCATCAAAGCAAAAAAACAACAATCATTAAAAAATAAAACTCAAAACCTTGCATGCACTAAAAAAATGGTTTCAAGACAAAAAAAACAAAAAAAAAAACCTCATCATAAACAGCAGCAAGACAGTCTCTATAAATTTCATGAATCCCTGATCAAATGAAAAACTCTCGCAGCATTTGATCATAAATAATAATTCTGTAACGATGTCTCATGAAACTACCTTCCTCGGTCTAACAATCCAAGAAAATCTGAAATGGAATAATCACATCTCAAATCTTTACAAGAAGCTCACAAAAACTTGTTGCCCTATACACCCTCAGGTCAAGCTCCAACATTGAGACACTTCGGACGATATATTTTGCGAATGTGTACTCACACCTAAAATTAGGAATAATATTCTGGGGAAATGAACCTGAAAGCGCTTGCACATTTATTTTTCAAAAACGAATACTGCGAACAATGACCAGCACCCATAAGCTGAAATCTTGCAAACTCTTATTCTAAGGATTCTTCCTCTACTACTCAAAATCTACGGAAACAGCAATTTTTTCTTTTCTATGAAAGATGTCGCCTCATCCATGGATCAAAACGAAGCACCTATTGGAATATTTTTAGATCGTTCAAAACCTTTTGACGTCATTGATCATAACATTTTACTCTGTTATACCGTAGGTAGTACAATATCAGATATTTCAAATTGGTTCCGTAATAACAAATTAATAGTAAATGAAAAGAAAACTTTTCAATGCAGTTTTCCATTTCAAATAAACAGATTTGCACTTCACTGAAAATGAACGATGTGCCTTTGACTGATGTGAAGGTAACAAAAGTTTTAGGTCTTTCAATTCAGTCAAACCTTAAATGGAATGTCCATTTAACTGAATTGAACACTAAATTTAGTTCTATATGCTACGCATTCGGAATTCTTTCAAATTCAGTTAGCCTCGACACTACTCGTTGTGTATATTTCGCGAATGTTCATTCCCGCCTGAGATATGGCATAATATTCTGGGGAAATACATCTTACAGCAATCAGACTTTTAGATTACAAAAAATAATTATACGAATAATAAGCAAATCCCACTCACGTGATTCTTGTAAGCCTCTCTTTATTAATCTAGGTATTTTGCCATTACCTTGTCTCTTCATATATGAATCAGTGGATTTTGTAAAAAATGACTTACTTAAGAGCGGGAATATATTTTCAGCAAATACCGTTGTCTATAACTACAACTCGACGGAGTAAAGTAATCATATTCATCAGGTGACAGTATCAACATTTCACTACAAAAAAATCACATATAATACATCTACATTATTTTACAACACCTTGCCAGATGACATTAAACGATTAAATTTGATACAAAAGTTTAAGACCCAAGTAAAATCCTTTCTGCTGCACAATTGTTTCTATACAATTAGAGACTTTAAAGCATCCAAAAGGAAAGTAATATTAATTTCAACAATGACATTTAATGTATTATATACCATTTGGATTGTATAATTGTAAATAACGTGTAACAAGTATTGTACTTTAGGTTCTGGGTCAATGACCCACATCTCGGTGAGGTTTTGGTCCAGTTTCCCTGATTCTCGAGCAAATGCTGAGATGGCCCCTTGTTTTGCTTTTGGACATAAATGTAACTTCAAATTAACTTCTCCCCATAGCACGTCACACACAGATTTTAACTGTTTTTGACGTAAATAAATAAATAAAATAAATACTGTGCATGTATGTCGGAATCAGAGGAGGAAGTTGTAGGATTTACCGCCTAAAGAAAAAACAACGTGGCAAGACTTGCGCGGGAAGCAAGAGAGAAGTTGGACTATGATGGCTAGAGAGACAAGAGAGAGGTTAAATGCTCTGCAAAATTAATTTGTAGTAATGTGTATTTGTTTTCTAATAGTTTAATAATAATGTTATTTTGTTCCTGAAGTGAAGTGATTCGTATTTGACCCATTACCGCCTCCCACAATTTGGGGGCTCGGCCGCGATTGAGTTTTTGATGTCAGATGAAGCTACATTTTCACCAGCTTTTGTCCATGATACAGACGCCGTGTTAGTTTGTGGTGTCTTTGAGTGACGACGACGACGAAGATACGACAAAATACGCCTTTTCAACGGCGAATGGCAATGACCCCATCTCGATCAGGTTTTTGTCCTGTTTCCCTGGTCCTTTGAGCAAATGCTGAGATGGCCCCTTGTTTGCTCCTGAACCAGTAATGTAACTATTCGCTCTCTCCACCCAATGGCCATCATATTAAACTCGTCATACACGATTGTAATTGTATATGTGACTCAATAAATATAATAATAATAATAATAATAATAATAATTATTATTATTATTATTATATTATTATATTATTATTTATTAATTATATTATATTATTATTATTAATGGACGAATTGGTTAGGAATGAACCCATCTCGATCAGGTTTTTGTCCTGTTTCCCTGATCCATTGAGGCAAGTGTGCTGAGATGGCCCCATTGTGTTTGCTTCTGGACGTAAATAGCTAGCCCTTCACTTGGATGCGCACCGTTTTGCTTGAACTCCTCCTTTATGCTTTGTAAGGTAGAGAGAGTAGAGGTAAAGACGCACGTTGCTTTTTCGTTAGCAATGCAGAAAAATCATACTTGCAATTCGTGTACCGATGCAAATAAATTTTCTATAACTCAGAAACCATGACTATTTTTCAAATATTGTTAATCTTGCGATTTTTAAAATTTATTTTTACAATTTATTTTTATTTATTTATTTTATTTATTTATTTCTGTTATTTCGTATGCTAAACTTTCACTCATCTTTCAACTATTTATATTTAAAATGACGGGAAGGGAATCTGGAACTCAAGAAAACGTGCGCTGATAATCTTTCCGCTGCTAGGTCACAAACAGTTTTTACTGTTTTTTTTGACTGAATAAATCTAATCAAATCAAAGAAAGGGAAGCAGTATTGCAGCATTTAGATACGATTCAAAAATAGTGTTTCGAGACTTCAAATTCAATAGTATTATTGACATTATAAAATATCAAGAATCCGGGCGCAGTTCAGATGATAAACCCGAACGTAACCCCCGCACCTGTAAAAGTCATCAAAGCTCTCGACAACCTAATTTTTGAAACCGTTTCAACGGACCGAAATAATCTGAAACGCTTGAAAGAATTTCCGGGAGTCACATTTGATGTAGAATCCAACGAGTATGAATTGAAAAAGAAATTTATTCAAGATACATTTTCAGAAGCAGATCTCGGTGCTATTTGTAATATCTTATTCATTGATACTGGGACAAAATACAAAATGATTTCTGAAACATGTTATTATTTGAGAAATCCGAATAAATTAGGATCAGGAGACACTATGAAACTGAAAATGCTGGTTCGAAACTATCTCCTGGTCCAAGCAGAGGTTTTGATAAACAGAAACGGCGGGTTTGGAAGGTGGGCGCGGAAGGCGGGCGTGGACGGGGCAGGTGGCGTGGGGAGCGGAGGGCCAGGCGAGGTTGGTGGAGGGCGGTGGCAAGCGGCGTTGAAGGTGGAGGAAGCGATGGCGTGGACAGAGGCTGATGGCGGCTGGGTGTAGGCAAATGCGGTGAAGACGGAGGTGGCACGGTGAGGCTGGGGACGGCGGCGGCGGGCGGGCAGGGCAGAGCGCCGGGGTGCGGAGGGGTCCGGGCTCTTCAGAGAGCGCGATTCATCAGACGGCGGAAGCGGCGCGGCGCGGTGCGGCGGCGGGAACAATTTTGCCTACGTGTGTTTGGACAGACGCTGTTTGCGCCGGCGATGGAGCGGCGCTCCCCAGAGGCGGCGGCTCCGCCGGAGGGGCTAGAGCGCCGCCGGAGAGGAAAGAGGATGCTGGCGACGGAGACGGCAACCCCCCCCCTACGATGGTGTCGTGCGGTTGAGGTGGTTGAAGGGAGGAATGTCGTGGCGGAAGGATAATATTTCGTACCAGTCATTGCAGCGAATGGCGTATGCCGGTAATGGAAACAATGCCAAAGGCGAACCACTGGTGGAACCATGCGGTGAAAGCGATGGAAATGACAGGGCATCAGCGAACGCGGTGGCAACGTGAAAAGCAGATTAAAGGTGACCGCAGTAATGAAGATACGGCAACGGTAGTGATACTAGTACCTCTATACAATGTAGAGGTAGTGAAGTCAAGATTTTGTGCAACTGGAGGAGTGTGCGATATATGCCGAGACATGCGGGCATTATGAGAAGGTCGGGGAAGGGTGTAGTGGGCGTGGTCGGGAAGAGGAACGGGGCGGTGAAGGCGGGGCGGGGAGGGAGTCGGGGGAGGAGTAAGGGGGTTGGAGATGGCGTGGGCGGGAACAGCGCCTCGCCGCACAAGACGCCCGTGTCAACAGTCGCCACCAGACAATTCCGAAAACGTGTTTACCCCGGTCCTTAATTAAAAGTATGCTCCACCCGCGCCCGGCTGCGCCCCTCCCCGCCCCGCCCCCCTCTCCTTCCCGCGCCCACGCGTGCTGACGCATGAGCATGGTACGCCCCCGCTGGGCCTACTTCCCAAGCTGCGAATCTTTGCTCCAGTGAATCGAAAGATTTCGCCTGAGTGTTTCCGCGCTGTCTTGAAAAGAGTGCTGTGCCGGAAAGCGAGATTGAGAGGCGGTTGAATCGATCTCAACCGAGACGACGAATCTGTATCAGTAGACCGCATCAGCGAGTTTCACGCAAATAAGGAAAAGTAACTGGTCTTTTCAATTCGACGAGGATATCTTGAGAATGTGTGATTTTTTAGAGGAGATGTTTATAAATGCAATTGGATGCTGTGAAAAACTATTTCATGTTTTAGAGTTCGAAACAACGCAGATGTCCTCTTTTAAAACTGTGTTTACACGCCCAAGAAATTTAGTTTTTTGTGTAACGATGTCTGGAGCGCTTCTGTGGTGGTTTAGTGAAGCCCAGCAATAATTGTTAAGTTTCATATGTCTTGAAAATTTTTATTACGATATTATAACTTTCGATCGAATGAGACAGTATTAAAAAACATAAACATGTGTGAACTGAGCATTATTCGTAAGTGGAATGGATTCATATTCACATGTGTCATGCGCATTTGTATTCAGGGGAAAAATATTTGGAACTGCTTGCACAAAGTCGGTTTGCCACTCTATTACCCATGAAGAAGGTTTACACTCAGGAAAACCTCAAAATTGCAACTGTTGAAACAACTGAACTAGTTTGGGTTCGCAGAGGTTACGTCGAAATATCCATATTACAAATAACTAAGAATATACAACAAGAAAATGGTTTGGTTGTACAGCAAACACTTGCCATCTGGCATGAGGCAACGCTGTCCAAACTACAAGAAAAGGAAACATGGAATGTTTCAACAGCACGCACTTTCTTGCATTATATCTAATTTTTCAATTAAAAAAAATTCATATTACAAAATTCAAAATACATATTCATAAGTACGTAAAATGAAAATATTCGTTTCAAACTCGGAGTTCGTTTAGATTGATTGAGGAATAACAATTTTGGAGCAAATCGTTCGTACGATTTACACGCTAGTGCGTGCCACAGAAGAGGAATACTGTGCTGTCAATCGACATTTCGACATCAGGACCCTCAAAACATGGATTCTCACTACACAACGTGTTAGAGGAAGTAATTCACTACATGTAGGAACACGATTTATCCACTTTTTTCGTTACCAGGGCCCCCGGAAATGAGAGTTTTTCTATTACGAATTTTATCCACGATCTATAGCATTTTACTTTTACTCGAGTATTTTAAGTATTTCTTTTTTAAACATACCTATTTTGTGTTTAAATATGTCTCCAAAATACATATACAAAAACTCATAATAAAGTTTTTCAAATTCAAAATGTATTTGAATACGTATTCCAAATACAAGTATTTAAATACTGCAACTGTGCCTGCAGTACATATGAAAATAACCGAATGTAATTAATTTCGGGTCCAGAGATGGATCATTACTAGGGAGAGGAATGTTGTGCCCTGGAAATATGCTATTGAAATATGTATTTATGACATAAAATCCAGAATATGTCCTTTAATATGCAATAAAAAGTATCAATTTTTCACATCCTGAATAAACCTTGCTTGATAAAATTTAGGAGAAGTATGCTTGATTGAAAAAAATACATTTTTTTGCAAACTACTACCTTACTTGGCGGCAGTAATAATTGAAATAAATATTTACCTTAGTGAAGTACATTATATGCCTTAGTACATTTCTTCTGACTGGTTTAAAAAAAATATCAAGAAATATCCTACATTTGGACAAGTATTTTATCATCTATAGAAAAGGAAAGAAAACCGCAAACTGTGACAAGCTCATTCTAATCAATGAACACTCACAAATGAATAGTAGATTGTATGAAAAGATGAAATGTTTTAGAGATGTCTCCATTTTAACGAAATATACAAAATATGCGCCTATAACTCGAATATACAACAACAGGAAAAATCGGTCTAATACGCACTAACACGTTAGTCTACATAGTAACCAAATCTCAAGAAATTTCACTTAGCTTTCCCCTGAAACAGGGCTCTTGATCAGCGATTCGCTTTCCACTTCGCGGCCCCAGATTCAATTTCCGGTCGAGCCAAGACCATAGTGTGCGTTTTCCTTGCAATGTCCCAGAATATGATGCTGTGTGACGATAAGAAAATGGTCTTCTCAGTTTGAGAAGACCGGAATACGGTGTGGGGATGCCTACGTGCTAACCACACATATCCCCTTCATCCACGGCCGCGAGGCAGGGACGTTGCCGGTAGGCCTGAGCCCGTTCACGGGCTATCGCGCCAAGTACACACACGCCCTGAAATAACTGACAAAAATATGCAAAATCGTAGAAATCCCTCCCTAACCATTAGGTGACGAACGCCCATCTTCGCACATCGCGGCATCCGCACCTGCCGAACAGCCTAGCCAGGAGCACCTTGACCTTCAGCGGGGCTTCCTGAGGGGGCATGACGCGCCGACGGCCGGGGGTTCCCCGCGCGCTGCTGCTTTTTGCGAAGCGCGAAGCGGATCCGGCGTGACGCGGCCCGGGCACGCGGGTGACCGCGGAAGCGCGACCGGCCCGTCCTCGGGCGACTACCAGGCGAGCGGGCGCCTGGCAGTCTCTCCCCGGCCTTCGGCGCGTCCACACAGCCAGGAGCACACGTTGATGAGAAATGCACCGCGCAATGTTAGCTGTGGCGCCTCCTTCCCGGGGGCGGGCCTCTGGTGAGGATTCGTCCAGGCCCGAGTCCGCCCCCGCGCGAGACACCTGCAGGAGCCCCGAGCGGGCGAGGACGGAGCGAAGTGTTACAAGGCTATCCTCACCCGCGGCCGCCTCGCGGTCGGACGGGCTGGAGCAGCTGCGCAAGCTGGTGGACGCGCGCGCGGAGGACGAGGTGGTGGAGCGGCTGCGCCGGGGGCGCCCGCGTGACCTGGATGCCGTGCGCGAGGACGGCGGCGGTGGTGGCGGGAGGACACTGGTGCAGCGGGCGGCGCGTGCGGGGCTGGCGCGCGCGGCGGCGGCGCTGGTGCGGGCGGGCGCCGACCCCAACGCCTGCCCCCCCGGCGACGCCGAGCCACCGCTGGTCGCCGCCGCGCGCCGCGGCCACGACGCCGTGCTGCAGGTGCTGCTGCGCACTCCCGGCCGGATCGCCCTGCAGGTGCGGATGCCTTCTCTCTTCCTCTCTCAAGTGATTGGTTTTGTTAGGGAGCGCCTTTTATTACGTAACGCAAATTTGGAATATTTTGAATCCCCCTCTTCCTCTATTAACGCACCTGTAACGATAGATCCCCCCTAAATAATTTAGAAACGCTTACGACAACACCCCTCCTTGTAAATGCAAGAAGTAAAATTAAGTAATACTCGTAGCTCAGCAAAATAAATATATTCGTTTTATTTGTGTATATTACAATTTATGAAAATTAAAGTTATGAATGAGTAAGTTGTTACTGCCGACTGCATCAATACTAGAATTTATTTAACTTTGCAATTCACGTAAATCTGCTGTCTACAGTGTCATCCAATCGGGAGCTTGAACGTCCCCATAGTGATGTCACTGTAACTACATATAAGCTCCCGATTGGATGAAACAGCTGATTTACGTCAAGTGCACTAGTAAATTAATCGTACTATAACAATAAGTTTGAGGGCAAATTTTGAGCGAAGGAAGGACGCCCAGGCGAGAAAATTTCTGATCACAACCCCTGCACACGCCGTTCTTGGGCATGGAGCATGGGCGACAGTCTACTAAGCCCATTTAATTGTGTTCTATGAAAGACTACAGATAAGTTTTGAATATTTTCTTGGTAATCTTACAGATTCAATACAAAGTGTATGAAAAGAATATTTTCATTTATTGTAATAACTTCTAATAACTAAATTATTAGTTTTAAAACAAATTAATTAGATACTATTTTCATGTTTTATCATAATACTAAAAAAGGAAGTATTTCAAGAAATGTTAAACAATATCAATGTTATGTAACACTAATCGAATACCCCCAACCTCTATGTTTCACAGCGTAATGCCTAAAATCGTCTCTCCCTCTTTAACGATACGTAATTTATGGGCGACTCTTATTCAGCACGTACTTCGCGCGCACGCTTTCTTGATCAACCAGCTCCCTGCGTACCGGCAGCGCATCAGCGACTCTGACAGTTCGATGCGCTGTTGCCACACATTAAGTACGCACGTGGCACCACCTACATGACACATACATGAAATTTCAAAACATTCACTCTTACCGACAGATGATACATCTTGATAATTTTCATTACCTTCGTCACAGCTGTATCTTATCGCGTCCGCGACTTCGTGTGTTTCAGATGAGAGGCAACACTGAACGCTGGCTCTGAGAAAGTAAACAAATCCTCGCAAACTGATTGCTTCGGAGCAGGTCACATGACGGCAGAACTGTCAGAGTCGCTTATACGCTGCCGATACCTGTAGTTCTCGCTCAGCCCTGCATAGCTCTGCCCGATTGAAAATACATCGTATGAGCTCCACTGGGAACATCACATCTTAGTTTACTGTGGTGTCCCCTTTCTTCCTTTTCAATGCGTTCTTCCAACTTTTCGGTCTCTCTTTCTATCGATCTGTGCGTACCATGTTCCTTCTCGTTACTCAATTATTTCTATACCTATTTATTATTTCTTCAAAATTTTAAAAAAATACTTGCTTTGTTTCTCATTGCTATGTAGTCCAAGACGCGTTATTACGCTGAGTTTTCTGTCGATGAAGCTGACAGCACTGCACTGGCGTGACGTAGACAAAATCCGTCTGTCCCCCCCCCCCCGCTGTTGACTATCAAGAAAAAGGACGCGATTGATACGATGTTTAGGTTTTGATTAAACTTATGTTCTTTTGTTAACGGTTTGATGCAGCTTCTGTTCCTTTGTTAACTGTTTGATATAACTTCTGTTCTTTTATTAACGGTTTAATGCAACTGCTGTTCCTTTGTTAACTGTTTGATGTAACCTCTGGACTTTTGCTTACATTCTGATGCAACTTGTGTTCTGTTGTTAACGGTTCGATGCAGGTGGACGCGGCGGACGCGAGTGGCGACACGGCCCTGCACCACGCGGCGCGCGCCGGCCGCGCGCGGGCTGTGGCGCTGCTGCTGCACGCGGGCGCCGACGCCGGGCGCCGCAACCACGCCGGCGTCGTGGCCCTGCGCGCGGCCAAGCTGCGCCAGCTGCTAGACGGCTTCGTGCGAGACAACGGGAAGGACGAGCAAGACGACGATTACGAGATGCAGCTGGACTTCGGATTCTTGTCCCCACCGTGCATTGATTTTTGCACGTGCCACTCCGAAGACTCTCCCGTCTCACCCCCGGCCGCTGCGACTTTGAGAAGGAAAGACGAGGAAACTGTTTCGTGCGTTCGTCCCCAAAACGCAGGGTCTCTGAAACGGGAGATGAGTGTTTTGAACATGCTGTATTCTACCGAGCATTTGCAAGAGGCCTTGGACCACCCAATCATAGTCAGCTTCGTAAAACTGAAATGGCAGACCCTAAAAATGATAACGTACGTAGAATTGATGTTTCATGTGTTGTTTACGATTTTTATGAACAAGTTTCTGATTCACAGAATAGAAATTATTTTTAAAACCGAGAACACGACTGTTTCTAGAAGTAATTGTACGGGCGAAATGTGCTCCTGGTTGAGGATGAATTATGTTTGGCTGTGGGGTTTTTTGACATTGTTATTTGGGGTGACTTTAGTTTCAAGAGAAGTTTTACGACTTTGTTTGTACAAAAAATATTACAAATTTTATGACTATGCTATGTTCATATTTACTCTAATATGCTTTACGTACAGTGCATTAGCGTTCTTAAATTTCTATTTCAATGTTATTATACCATCTGTTTTGTCAATGATGTTGTTGGGTATGGCAGTGATGCGGCTAACAATTTTTACTAATGCGCATCATGCAGCGGACGTGTTATCTAGACGGTATTTATCATTTTTGCTTACGCAAAGCGGGGGAATTATTGCATTCGGGTACGTATTCTACGTTATCTACTTATCCCAGAAGTCCGAAAACATAGTTGAACCAGAAGGATTGGAAATGTTTTCTTCTATATCTACTTCAATGATGAACTCATTACTCGTAATGACCGGCGCTATCGACGTGAAAACCTCATCTATGTGGCTGAAGTGGCTGTTGTTTCACGTGTCTCTGAGTGCAATTATGATTTTCAGCATTATGACAGCCTTGACGGTAAGCGATGTTCAAAACACTCTAAAGGCAATCTCGATCCGGTGTGTTGGAGGACGCATATTTCAACTGATGGACACTGAGCGTTTTTTAATTACCATGCATAATGCATTAGTACATATTTCAGGTGTACCGCACTGCGTACTGGCTTTCATGCGGCGAGCGATGGTGTTTCCCGTGTGCTCTGAAAGTCGTGTTTATCGCATGGGGCCCCATTCTGGTAAGAGGTTCTGTGCGTCAAGCGGGTTCTTCTTTCCCCTTCCGCAAGAGGTGTTGGACAGTGTCAAAGTTATATTGAGAGAACGGCACGCAGCTGCTAGTGATCGTATTCACAAGCGTACGGACGCAAATTTACTTGGATTTTTGGAACACAAATTGGCTGATAATTTCAAGCAATTGGAAATAAATATGAAGGAATTCACTCTTGATGCTATAAAAGCGTCTGTTGGAGACTTAGGAACAAAGTTGAACGATGTCCTTACAGCCCTTGACAATTCTCATTGCTGTGACACACATTTATGATAGCTTATTAATTAAATATAAAATACCAAAAAAGTACTTGGTTGCTCCCAAATGTCTGTTTCAATAGACGTTCGAACTATTTATCAATGGTTTAGTTAGAAGACAAATCTATTGTAGGGGATTAAAAATGGAGTATTTTTATTACAAAATATTGAGCAACGGAGAGAAGAGGGAAGAGTTATTGTATTATTCTGAACGATTTGAATCCTAAATGCATCTTCCTTTTCATGACATTCAGCAAAACAGCTGTGTTTTTAATCGCCCCGTCCCTTTAACTCCAACATTTTAACGCGTCGTCGTTTCAACAACGGAACTTCTGGGAGAAGTATTCTTATCACACCAAGAAACGGATGTTGTGGGTAGAACTGTGAGCGGATGAGGACTTGTATCGAGAGATAAGCGGCAAGCACATTACACGGAGACCTCACAGTAGTTTCGCAGCGAGAGCAATGCGAGGACGATTTGGTGTGCGTTGCGTACCGAAAATGAGGCGACAAACGTGATCTTTTTTTTTTAAAAAAAAATCCACGCGTTATACTACGTCGTTCCTCAGGTAGTGTTGCTTGTTTGCTCGCGTACCGACTGAAGTATGAGTGATAACGATTTCCAATTGAGAACGATCCGAGGCGATCGCCGCGTGTTAAGGGAGAGGATGCGTTCGATTTGCGAAGAATCTGAACCATCGGAGGAAGAAGACGAAGAAGAACGCAAGGACAGCTTCCGAGATCGGCTCTTTGCTCTGCTGACCAACGGTCTGGAGGAGGAGTTCTTGCGGAAGCTGGCCCAGTGCAGCCCCGCCGAGCTGGACGCCGCGGATGATGGCGGCGGGGGCTGTCTTCTGCAGCGGGCGGCGCGTGCGGGGCTGGCGCGCGCGGCGGCGGCGCTGGTGCGGGCGGGCGCCGACCCCAACGTCTGCCCCCCCGGCGACGCCGAGCCACCGCTGGTCGCCGCCGCGCGCCGCGGCCACGACGCCGTGCTGCAGGCGCTGCTGCGCGCCGGGACGCCGCTGCAGGTGTGTGTGTGTGTGTGTGTGTGTGTTGCCACGCGCGGTCTTTCACTCGTCTGGCTCACCGAAAAAAACAACGAACCGTTAGAGTATACCAGATCCATGATACTGTAACAAGTTTCCTTTTTACAGTATCATGGATCTAGTTTACTTCAACGGTTCTTTTTTTCGGTGTATTTATTGTCCCCGGGCCAAGGTAACTACTCCCGTACGAGAAGGGCGTGTTCTATCAATTGATTGATTGATTTCTAGTGGTTCCGGGTTCGTCAACTGCTAAGGTCACTAGTTCCGTGCGTGTAGTGCATGTTTTTTGATCGGGAGGCGATGGTGATATTGCCTCGAAGGATGGCAAAATACGAACCGACCTACTGTCTGTTAGCGGGTTTTCCCTAACCAGGTATCTCCTACCAGCTGGGCACCACCCCAGCCGGGACAAGCTCTAAGCACCCGACCTGCCCCCTGGCACCTGTGGCACCTGCCCCCCGCCATATGTGGTAGTGTAGTGCATGTTAGTTCGCACTACCCATGACCTCTCGGTCAGAGGCATTGCAGAGGCAAGGCATCTGTTGATGCCGTGAGTCACCTCTCCCTGTCGCTTATTACGGAAGATGGCGGTATACGTTTTTTCACTCGCAAAAATGCCGGCTTGGACCACGCGTGCATGTACCCTGCATTTACCGAGGCTCCGTACCAATATTTCGGTGGCAGATGGATGTAACTTTATCAGGGGATCACCATTTTAGCTGGATCCGATTTTATCCCCCAGGATTCTTAGCCTTAAGGGTATTAAAGATGAAATGATGCCGATAATGAGCAGTGAAAGGACGGCATACACATGCAGACATACACAAATACACCCATGCCCGAGGCGGGACTCGAACCCGCGATCCTTTCTTTCGAGATTGCCACGACACCACCACCACCACAGCTAATTCGTGTATCCGGACGGCTTCTATCTTGTTTTATATACATTTTTTTGTAATTCTATGTGAACTCTGTGTTCTACATTTTTATTACAAAAGCGCTTTGTTAAACTGAACATTTTTTGGGTCCAGAGACAACATACAAGTTCTATCCAGTAGCGTAACGAAATAAGTGCGGGTCCGCCCGCAAAACATTTAACCGGGCCCCCTTTATGAAAGTGTAAAGCTAAATGAAGTAGTGTTAGTACCGTAAATAATAAAAATATCATCTAAAAAGGGGCCCTCTTTTGTCAAGCTCTTACGCGCCCGAACGTCCCGCCACCGGTTCTACCCTGTGTTGGGTCGGCCCAGGTCTTTTGTTTACGCTTTGATACAACTTCTGTTTTTTGGTTTACAGTTTGATTCATCTTCAGTTTTGTTAACGGTTTGATGCAACTTCTGTTCTTTTGTATACGGTTTGATGCAACTTCTGTTCTTTCGTTAACGGTTTGATACATCTTCTGTTCTTCTGTTTATGGTTTGATGCAACTTCTGTTCTTTTGTTAACGGTTTGATGCAACTTCTTTTCTTTTGTTTACGGTTTGATGCAACTTCTGTTCTTTCGTTTACGGTTTGATGCATCTTCTGTTCTTTTGTTAATGGTTTGATGCAACTGCTGTTCCTTTGTCAACTGTTTGATGTAACTTCTGTTCTTT
The DNA here is from genome assembly GCA_017312745.1 of Gryllus bimaculatus. Taxonomy (NCBI): domain Eukaryota; kingdom Metazoa; phylum Arthropoda; class Insecta; order Orthoptera; family Gryllidae; genus Gryllus; species Gryllus bimaculatus. Next base: position 43,168 of record BOPP01000085.1, on the reverse strand, counting down.
TATTAACGGTTTGATGAAACTTCTGTTCCTTTGTTAAACGTTTGATGTAACTTCTGGACTTTTGTTTACATTCTGATGCAACTTGTGTTGTGTTGTTAACGTTTCGATGCAGGTGGACGCGGCGGACGCGAGCGGCGACACGGCGCTGCACCACGCTGCGCGCGCCGGCCGCGCGCGGGCGGTGGCGCTGCTGCTGCGCGCGGGCGCCGACGCCGGGCGCCGCAACGGGGCGGGCCAGGCGGCGCTGAGCGCGGCGGAGGCCGCGGCGCTGCTCGACTTCTGCGTGCGCAGGCGGGACGCGCAGGTCAGCTCCTCGCCACCGAAGGACGTGCAGTGGAACCTCGGTGTTCCTAACCATACTGCGGTTTATGCAACTCTGCGCCTGGAAGGTATTATCCGCGCACGTTTTCTTGAGCCCTCGTTTCGCCATTTGCGAGAGGAGTGGGGAGTTTTGGTTATTTTGACAAAAGGAATTTTGTATCAAACTTGTAGTTTGTTTTTCGATGCAAAATAGTTTCTATTACACGCGAGCAAACACATCTGGTTGTCAGATTTTGTCTACAACGCGCGTTGCTATCATTTATGCTTCATCCAAATGATGTTGGCAAAGGAGTGGTGGTAGGTATTACGGGGTTCAAGAAAACGCACGCGTATAATATCAGTTGTTGACGGTTTCATCCAATCGGCAGCTTGAATGTCACTCTAGTGACGTCATTACGGTGCCGTTCAAGCTCCCGATTGTATGAAACTGTCAGCAGCTGAAACCTGCCAGAGGCAGAGTTGAGAAAATCGCAGTATAAACTGCGGGAGATGGAACTTCGGGATTAACAGCTACAGTGTACAAAGTGCGTTCTTGCCAAACGTACGCGATGTCTACCGCCTTCGCGACAGCGTTTCACGGCACTTCAACATCGACGGGACACTGCGTCCTTCGTAGGAAATCCTACTCCCCGTTTACAATCTATCAGGGCTCATTCGGGTCCGAGAGTGAGCGCGGCGCCTACGCTTGTGACTGAATCGTGGCTTTGGCGGTGCACGTGGCGATGTATACTGTAGTATCCAAAAGAAAGCAATGTCTAAAAATGAATTTATTCCAACCACAATCAGTACAGAGGTAGACAAATTCAACCCACATCCAAACAATTTTCAAGAAGATGTACCGAAGGATGTCCAAGTCACAATTTCCCGGAGGGATGTCCAAAATCGCAGCCGTTGTGCCGTTCACTGTTCTAAGAGAGAGAGAAAGTCCGTAACCGTAGCTGTGTCGTCGCACTTGTTCACAATCCTCTTATCGCTTCACAATGCAGTCAAACGCCTACCTACATTGTGAAGTGAAATTGTTACTTGGACATTCTTCGGTACATCTTCTGGAAAATTGTTTGGATCTGGGTTGAATTTGTCTACCTCTGTACTGATTGTGGTTGGAATAAATCCATTTTTAGAAATTGCTTTCTTTTGGACACTACATATACAATTTATCTGACGTAACTGACACCCGATTGGCCCAGTGCATGCCCAGAGCAAGGAAACTTAGAGACGTCGCCGAACTGTCAATACCAAACTCTCTTCTCCCGCCAGTGTAACTGGATGTGTGGTGTGTTCGGATTATCCGAAAAAAATGTACTGTGCAAATACATCTCTGCAGGATTACCAAACACAATGCATTGTAGCGTGCGATATGAGAAAATGGCAACGTAGCATAGCGACATGAGGAAGTAGCAATCTTGCAAACAACGGAGTACAGTAGGCACGTAACCGATCACATGCGGTAGTAGTTGATACGTAGTTTAGAAGAGCTGCTATCAATCGGTATTTTAAGTTCAGTATTCAGAATTGGGTTGACTTACACTGCGTTCATGGTTTTTCATTCACAAATTAAATTGATGAAAATCAGGTGGTTTTTGTTTATTTTTTCCTCCATCCCGAATTTGGTTCAGATTATCCGAAATTTCGAATTTGTGGGATTCGGATTAGCAGAGTTTTACTGTAGGTATGTTAATTGACAAAGGTAGCCATCACTTCTAATGCTTTTGTGGACAAAAAAAGGTTGTAGAATTATTTGGGTGGTAATAGAAATAGAAAAAGGCAAGTGAGGCTAGTGTTTTGATATTAAAATGTTATTCATTTCATTTTTAAAATTGTTTTTAATGAATACATACTTTTATTTATTGCCAAAATTAGGCTAGCGAACTATATGTCGGTTTATGAGATTTACTTCTTCCCTAACATCTAGTTAACGTTACAATTTAATTTATTACAATTAACAAAATAATTTTCTTTTGATAATAAAACATGAAATAAAACAAAATTTATTTCATTTGAGGGACATTTGATAAAATCATGGTGTCCTGTTACATGTATCCGAACAGTAAAACTCCATGTTTGTTTAAAGCGCGCAGCCATAGCGGATAGGGATGGGGTTACATTTAGTAAAAAACTCGCCACGTGTTGATAGCATCATAATCAAAAAGTACATTGTTATAAGAATAAGAGAACAGACTTTCAGAAAGAAATTCACATTCTATGTGCCATTATTCTTGAATGAATTAATGAGGGGAAGGGTCAAAACTGAATTTACCCGCATGAAACACTTTGAAAGCACTCTGAATCAGCCTCTACGTCCGCCTTACTTTGGTGTTTTTGGTAGTGGGGAAAAGCCATCACTTGCTCACGCATGTTCCGTGAATACATTGCGCAATTGTCTTGTCACGCATGATGCATTCGGTTTTAAATTTTGCTTCGCTCGCAGCGCTCTCAGAGGCGGAGCTCGGCAGAACTTTTGCCGAATAGAGCGGCCGCGTTTGAGACGGTTACACCCACACTAGCCGTAGCTCACAGTCAGCAAGTAAGCTTACCTGAATAAATGAAAGTTGGGTTTTGCCATGTCTGTATCCTAGTGTCCTTCTGCAGCAGGCATAAATCGTTTCAGTTATTTCATTGTGGCTGCGTTCCTGATAGTCTAGCCGGTTTTTCTTTTTTCATTGTTTTTTAAATCGAAAAAAATCTTTAATTTCATACCCGAAGATTTAAAAAATACCGATATTGCGAAACCAAAAATAAAGGAGGCTGCAAGGTACTGGATAATTGCAATATAAATAAAAACGTTCTATCATTTTTATGCAAACACAACTAATATAATTTAATACTAATATAATTTAATTAAATTTTTGTTTTTGTATAGTTATATGTCTCAAGAAATGAGAAAGTTAAAACATGTTCATTTGCCAGTCACCACATAATCGGTTCTCGTCCAGGCTAATGCCTCAGTGGGATAACCAAAAATATATTGTCTAAAAAGTAGCTACTTACTACATTCTTATATTTTTAAATTGATTTCTTGATTTTTGTGAATTTTGTTATTATTTTCTGGACAAGTTTGGTCTTGAGTTTGAAATATCATTTTGTTCAAATTAGTACCAACCTTAACGTCGCCAGTTAAGCCACATATACGATGTTTTAAATTGACTCAGATGTACCATCAGTAACGAAGTAAAATCCTCGTGGCTGTTAATATCAAGTTAGCGATTTACAGATTATTGTAATAATCAGAGACTATATATATATATATATATATATATATATATATATATATGTATATGCAGAAATGTGTAAATAAAATAAAAATCAAATGCAAAAGAACATACGTAAAAGTACTTTTTCTATGATTTTACAAACTATAGAAAGTTGTGAATTAAAATGTGTTTGAAAGTATTTACAATTTCCAAAATTCAAATCCTCTAGGTATCTTTTCGCTAAAAGATATATATTAAACTGATTTGATTATCTTGTAAATTTGAAATACGAGATGAAAATGTCGGGGTAATTGGAAAGAGGTATTTAGGCCTATTAATTAGGTCTTACATATGTTATTAATCTATCTATACAGGGCTATTTCCAACTTTTGATATATTTATATCACACTGCTCTCATAAATTCTTTCTTTTAGGGAGAGGACTTCGAGATCGAATTGGATTTCAGTCCTCTGGTACCGGCGCTCGAGTGTTCAGAAGACTACGATACGAAGTCGTCTCATGCCAATCTTCTTCCATTAGAAAGCGAGATGTCAGCCTTGTACCGTTTGACTTCTCCGAAGCATTTAAGCAGGGAGTTGGATCATCCCATCATTAATGTGTTTCTCGAAATGAAATTGTGCAGCATGGGCGCACTAGCCTACTTGAACGCCCAATTACACATGGTATATACTTTTTTAACAATCCTTTTCTCGGTGTGTGCTGCATGTTTCTCGACAGAGAGGGACAATAAATTAACATTTATGCCCATGACATTTTGTACTTCAGAAAAAGAAAGCATATCATTTTTCGAAGAGGTATTCCGACCTGTCTGTGTAGAAAATTTCACTTACGATCCTGTTTGGTTTACAGTTCTGGGAGCGGTCATTTTCGCACTATCATTACTAATAACAATCTGCAAAATCTGCCAATGCTTTAAAGGATGCTTGCCAATGTTTATTATAGTATCGTGCCTGTGGTATTGTAATCTTTTATTCATAACCTTAAGGATTATGACAAATCATCTTGGATTACCATCCTACTTTTTTGGTCATGTTCCTGCGGTGTTATCTACTTTAATACTGATAGAACAACTTTTTCGTCTTCCAGTATTTTCATATTCCATTAATCTCTTCACGTTCGTGGCAAATAAATCATGGTTGTTCTTTGCCCCACACTGTGCCATTTTGTTTGGAATTACTGTTAGTTACTACATTATAAATACTGTTGTTCATACTATACATTTCTTGAACAATACCCCATTAATATACATCTGTGAAATCCCTACTGTTATTCTAAACACCTTTCTAATGGAACCCGAAAACCGAATATTCTCGATTAAAGTATTTGTTACTTTAGTTGTTCTAATAGCTCTTGTAACTGCGAACACTATGATGAGCATTGCATCTTCGAAAATCGAAAAGATAGATACGAAGTTGATGCGTAGAGTCCAACACGATAAGATTTTATTTGTTATGGAGAGTGAAAGATTACTTATTTCTATACATAACCGTTTGGTGAGATTGCCATTTGTACCTCATTGGATTGTGTATTTATTCAAATCTGCGGTACTTTTTTCTCCAGAATTCCGCATTCACTCGTGTAAAGCAACGTGGAATCATTTGACAAAGATACTAATAGCAAAACTCCCAAGCGGAAGAGAATACCGTTTGCCAATCGAGTTATCTGACAAAATCATGAAAATAGTTGCAGATAATCAACCCGAAAATTCTTCTCCAGATATTGTTACAGCTGATATGTTAGAAAATGAACTTTCTGATTTGGAAAAAAGTATCAAAGATAGGTTATGCTCTCTCCAGAATGATTTACGATCTTTTATTACAGAACAAAACTTTTTGTTGAAAGATCTCATTCAAGAATTGAATAACACATCTCAGTATTCACAGACTGGTGATAAATATATGAAGGAATCTATCCCTGAACAACTCCATGTATGGCAGAAGCAAATGCGTGTATATAACTCCGCATTGTCTGAAAACATTAATAATTCACATGCTAATCTCCAATCTGGATTTGGTCGATTAGAGAAAACTCTTGGTGAAATGATGCTTCAATTAGATGCTGCACTTAAAATAAGTTCAGAACAAAATACCTACACACATTTTGAACAATCTAAGGAGGAAAATGAAGTGTGAAAATATCTTCAAAGCTTAAATTCAGACGTTTCTAAAGTCTAATTTAAAACTTACAACTATTTTTGAAGTAAATGATATTCTTTGTGATTCTAGGTATTTAATAAAACTTTAAACATAATCCAAATTGCGAATTGAATCGTTCCCGAAGAGAAAGTGCTATTCTTTACATTTAAATGAATATTGACAACAACTGTGAAGTGCTTTAGTAGCCCAAAATTGTACGATAGAAATATATAACATTGTTGGTTAATGTTACAAAAAAGAAAACTGTCATAGTAATAATATTGAGAAAGTATCATTCATAAGTGTGAATGACTGAGTGCGAATGTAAGTCTTATTGCAGGTATTATACACACGAGTACACATGCGTATTCGCTAATAATACAATGCATGTTAAAGAATCGTTATTGCAAAAACAGTTATTTCTATTTTGTTAAAAATCTATAAGGCAACTATAAACAATAATAAAAACATTTTTCTCAAAAACTGATATTATTTTGAAACTATCAAACCAAACATATAGATTTAATTTACGTATTTTGTATTCTCACAAAAAATTAATAAGAAATCATTAACAACGGCATTAGTTGTATATAATTAATAAAATTTAATTTTACAGATGCATTCAGAAGTAAAACGGTTCATCCTTTGTGGCAGGCTTTAATCAAAATTACACGACACAAGGCGACGTCACAAGCGGATGGTTCAGTGATGATGACAAACCAAATCCCCCCAGGAAAAATCCATGAGACAGCAAATCCGGCATACAATTTCCTTTTCGGAATGCCACAGAGTATACTACATCATTTGTTGCAGTCACTTTCGCGCTGTGTACCTCATTATAACTACTATTTCCCTTCAGAAACTTCGCATTCCATCGCCGTGTTCAACGACTCCGACAACTGGCGACCCACTAGAAACTTTTTTTTTTGCAGAAACTCTCCAGAACGCCTCGCCGCCACACACCCTGCCCGCCTCCCTTCGTCCCCCCTCAACTTCTTCTTCCCCTGCACTCACTGGCACATTCCGACGCCTATTAATACTGGCAGTCGCGCTAGCGGCAAGAAACTCCGCCGTTTATATCCGCTACTTTAAATTTATTTCGAAAACTACACTCATTTACGTTATGCGTGGCGAGAAGAGAAAAAAACTCGATTTCTCATCACGCGCTCCGCGAGTGCTGGAGATTTGTTTCCCCCTCCGGCGCTCGGGGGTGGGTGCGTGGAGGCGGAGGGGATGGGGGTGGAGGGAGCCGCCGCCGCCGCCGTCTTTGACACGTGTCCAAATGAGGCGGGCGCGCCGCCAGCGCCGCCCTCGGCGCCGGAAGGAAGCAATAAGCAGGCCGGCCGGTGGCGCCTCCCGGCGAGAAGCCCTGGCGACGCTCGAGGTGCGCGGGCTTCAGACTTTCCTTGGCGGCCGTTGTGCGCGCTGCATGATGCCGCGTGAAAGAATGAGTAAATCGGTTGGAAATTGTGATCTCATTGGTTATATTCGCTTTGGCAAAGACGAGGATAGGTCAATGCACACGTAAGATTCCATAAATTCTTGGCTATGCGGATGACGCCGCGTCGTTGGCTGAGAGGCCGACGTTTCGCCTGACATGTCGCAGGCTTCCTCAGGGCAGTGAGTTTTTTGAGGATAGGCTAAGCTCTGGCACTTTGGGTGAGACTACTATCCTTTACCCAGTTTTGGAAGAAACTAATTATGCTTGAACAGCACACACTTTCTCATACAGCTGGCAAACTTCTTTAAGCAATTTTATGACATTTATCTGACTAATTCTTTAGCCATCACTTGAAAACTTCATGTAATTCATATTTATGATTAAAGTATTTATATTTTAAAGAAAGAGTACTTGTAATAATTAAAAGATCTAATATTGAGATCTTTATAGAGGAATATACTAGATTAAAAAATAAGTTTTTTACTTCAATATTTAAGATGTAGGTCAAGTTGAAAAAATTGAAATGTTGCAATTTTTGGAATCACAGCTTTTAACGAAAATCCGATCTTTTCCACATTATTTAGCATACTTTATCTATTCGAACGAACTAGTTAAAAATGGAGCCGTTTTTGACTAGTTATGGGAAACCTTTACTTAGTTTGGGGAAATTGTCAAGTTCACTATCAAAATTAGGCGTAAACGATTCGTTTTGAAAACAAAAATGTTCATGAGCTTATTTAAAGATCTAATTTTGAAGAACAGATTTCAATTAAAAAGTCTCTTTAAATCTCTTCCTTCAATAATGTAGCAGTATAATAGGAAGAAGCCGACAAAAATTAAAATTTTTGCAAGTTTGAAAATTCCAAAATTTTACTACTCATGTATAATTTTTATGAACTCACTTGCAACTAACGAGCTAAAACTCGCTATGAACTCATAAAAAAGTAAGAAACAATTTTGAGCAATTTTTGAGAAAACTCAGTAAAAGTTGGAGTTAGATGTAGAGTACTCCGAAAATCGAGAGATCTGTTTTAAATTCGAGGAGATGTAACATCGATCATATTGATCGGGGAATATCATTTTTGGTAAAGAGTTTCTGAACGGTTTAGGCGCTAGTGTTGTTCACTGACAGATGGACTGACGGATAGCCCGGGGGCCAGAGAGACAGAGACCGAACAGATGGACTGACGGACGGCTGACGAACGGACTGACGGACTGACGGACTAACGGACTGACGAACTGACGGACTGACGGACTGACGGACTGACGGACTGACTGACGGACTGACTGACGGACTGACTGACGGACTGACTGACGGACTGACTGACGGACTGACGGACGGACTGACGGACGGACGGACGGACGGACGGACTGACGGACTGACGGACTGACGGATTGACGGACTGACGGACTGACGGACTGACGGACTGATGGATGGACTGATGGACGGACTGACGGATGGACTGACGGACGGAGGACGAATGGATGGGCGGATAGGCGTAACAAAATACTAAAATGTTTTAGTGTCTTCTTATTCACGTCAGAAAACCTATACAATGATATAAAAAAATAACAGATGCAAATATACAGCTTAAAACTATATATATATATATATATATATATATATATATATATATATATATATGTCAATTCACATATGGTTATTGTTATGTTTGTTGTACATCATGCTCTATCAATGTTCAACTCTTCGGGACTTTTACCATTTCATAACCATTTGACCTATTTTTCGAATCCTGGCGAGGCGACGTGCGAGCTGTGCAGAGCTGCGCCTTGGCTGGCTCGTTTTTAAAGGGCTTCGTGGCGTCGCGTGAGAGAACAGGTCAATCGGGTGGAAAGCGTGATTTCATTGCGTAGTTTTGCTCTCACGGAGAAACATCTAGGCGAAGTTTTTAGTGTTTGGGCAATGAAGTTATCCTTTTCTAAGAAACTTAAGAAAAATTATCTCATCTACTTGCGAAGGACACTGAGAAAAAAATTAAATGAATTGTCAAGATTGATGAAGACATAATAATAATAATAATAATAATAATAATAATAATAATAATAATAATAATAATAATAAAATACTAGTACCTTTTTTTATTGATTATTACCTTCCTATAGATTAAAGGAGGTACTTGTAATATTGTCAAAATAGACGGTGTGTAAATCGTTCAAAAGAGAAATCTGGCCTTTTTACATTCTTGCTTACTACACTTGAGCACCTTGGAGCATTTATTGGCACCTTGGAGTCACATTTCTGATGAAATTGAGATATTAGTGTTTTTGGCCCAATAGATGTTTGCGTGTGATAGGACATAATGCATTTCATTTTGTGAATGATGATAGATTATACAAAATAAATATATGCGTGGCATGGCTTTATATTTCTTATTTATGGAAATTTTTAAACTTTTACTTTCATTTATCTTAAAACTTCGTATAGAGGCATAGCATGTTATTGCCTCGAAATCTTATATTACTCGCAAACATATAGAGAAAGTTACGTTATGCTCCGGAATAGAGGTGATTTTTCGATTGGACAACTTACATCGAAGGGTCCCTGATACCGTATAAATAGACAATTCTTGTAGTATATAACTTCCTCTAAATACTTTGTGCAGTAAGAAACCATGTTTTGTGGGTCCTTACCACAACAAAATAATTAGTTTACCGCAAACCGTCTGTCTGTGAAGCGTAGAAAGGATTTTCATCAAAATCGATTTTCGCCAATCGATCTGGCTGTTGTCGTGGCCTCTTGTACTTCAAACGGATATTTTGATATTTGGGAGTACTTTACAAGACGCCCCAAGGACTTTTTAAGCATTGCCTTCTGAAAATGCCTTCAAATTAGTTGTTTAAAGTTTTTCCTAGAACAGAGCAATGTATGCTTATTAAAGTGATCAGACTTTCGTTGAATTCTCTGAACTTATGAAAATCACACACTTAAATGAAATCTGACTTTCGAAGTTCGATCTTTAAATAAGGTCATTCACAATTTTTCGAAAATATGAACACTTTTCGACAATTTTATATCAAATACAGACAATTTTAAAAAGAAGACTGTCTGAAAATGGCTTTAATTTTTTTCTTAAAGTTTTCCCTCTTATAGTGCGAAGTGTTCTAATAAACATGGCGCTAGTCTAAGTTAGTCGAACTCTCTACGTTTTCGGAAATAGCAACAGTTACAAATGCTAGAAATTATGTAATGTTGTAACACCCATAGATATTATTACTTAATATTTACGTGTATATTTATTAAAAAATAGTATTTACTAGGTTTTGCATGTAATATGAAGTTGAAATCAGGGTTATTTGCATGACACTTCGGCAAAATTTCAGGAAAAATGTTAACTTTTTCATTAGGAAGCCGAAAGAAAATTTCCTCCCAGTAACATAATTAACAATCTGTATAAAGAAATGAAATATTATGAAGTGCGGAAGATTAATTTCTATGCTAAAGTGACAAGTTTGTGATGTGCTAAATATTAATATCGAAAAGAAAACAAACTTTGATATTCTAGAGCTTTAAGAACTGACCTGGGAAATTGAAAAAAAAATTGCGGAGTCAAGGTATCATTATGAACAAAATATAAAATAATGGCAGATTATTATTCTCCTCGTGCAATAGAAAATCTTACAGTTTGGGAACGATATACAGACACGTAAAGTGTAATAATTTATTAACATAAACAAATGTCTTCCTTAACATGCATGAATAGATGTGAAAAGACTATCCATATTTTTTAAGGTAATGTAAAACTCATCGCAAACAATTCAGAAGTCAATATGCTTCTATTTAGGGCTTCCTCTACGCGGTAAATTGCCAACACTTCCCAGACAATTTTCATCTCAATTTCCCACAAAAGCAGTTAATGCTCTCATCTCAGTGCAGGGAAATCTTCTTCCTAATAGCTTTCCGTAACGTTTTTGAAAACTCATTCCCCTCCCGCCTCGTTTTCATGACCTCTCCAAGCCACCGAGACGCTCTTCACAAGGGAAACTACAAGGAAGTTCCCGCTGCATGGAGATCTCTCACAAGGGAGGCGACCGCCCGGGAAACCGAGCGAAATCAGAATGGGCGGGGCTGCGCCGTGGCCGGACGGCTCAAAGCCTCTCCCTCCCGCCCGCCCGCCCCGCCACCGCCCCGCCCCGTCCACGCATTACAAGGTGGGGCTCTGCGCATCGCGATTCTAGAGACTCACGAGCCTCACGAACTCGGCGCCGCGGTCGTCGAAAATGAGTCTTTATTCAGCGAGCGCGCGGGCGAGCAAAGACGGAGTAGCCAGAAGCGGCATGCTGACTTTTCACTACCCGCCCCGCCCCAGCCCACGGGCCCCGGCTGCCCTATCGCACGCGTCTCGCGTTCGCTGCCGCCCGCCCCGCGGCGCTCCTTCCCTTAATTGTTTCTGGGAGATGAGGGGCATGATAAGTAATTACAAAGGAGGCGGCGGCAAGAAAGCGCGGGCCGAGGCGAGCGGGGCGCGGGCGGGGGGGGCGGGGGCGACGCGGCGTGCCCTCGCGGGGAATGTTTTAATAAGCCTGGAACCTGGCAGCGGGGGCGGTTGTGAAATCGGACCGCCGCGCCGCGCTGGCGACAGAAAGGGACCGGGGGTTCGTTGCTGACGGCGCCCGCTGGTCTGATGTGAGCGACGAGAGACTTCTCGGACGAGCTACCTGCGACTAGGTCTCATATCTGGCACGTTCGGAGTCATCGGGCCCTTTTGGGCCCCTGCACACGAGCGTTGCGTTGACGCGCGTTAACTAACGTCCGTCGTAGAATAACACTGCGTCTTATGCGAAACGGCACACGAGCGCTTTGGTCGTTCCGCATAAGATTCAGTTAATCTACGACGCGCGACACGGCAAACGCGCGTCCACCGAATGCTCGTGGGACACAGGCCTTAGGGGGCGCGCAGCGAGCTGGTCATCCACCCCTGGGTTCGAATCCCGATCTCTTCTTGGAAAATTGTTTCTGCACAAAGCTGGTTAACCTAGGTTGAAATGTTTGAAAATAATTTGAGCTGCCGTACCGTTTGACATTCATGTTCTAAATCACATCAGGTCTGCCTTTCAATAAGAAAGACAATCCAGACAATTCAAGATCACGAAAATGGGACGCAAATTCTCAGACATTGAAGAAGCAGCCCGGTTATTGAACAGCTATTGAAAGCCACTAAATTGCAGGAGTCTAGGACTACTTGGATACTTGAGAAGAGAATTCCAGTTGAAGTGAAAATCTGTATCGAATCTACTGGACCCAAAGTTCCCGCAACAGCGTAAGCACACATCGCGATCGTTTGTACCACCGATAACGAATTCAGCTGCAGCTATTCGCCACTCACCAACCGTCTCTGTTCGTTGGCCTCTCCTTTCAGGTAATTTATATAAAACACTTTAAATCCGTCACAAAGCAAATATTTTATTCGTGAATTAGAGAAATCAGAATCAAACGAGAAATGTCTCCTTCTTCACGCCCGAGGATATTTTGTTCCGTACGTGAGAATCACTGATTAATTTGAAGTACCTTTCCTAAGGTTTTGCTAAACTTCGAATATCCTGAAGTCGCTTCTAACTGGGTCTTAAAAGCAGAATATCACGTTAATATTTTCGGTCTACATTTATGCGTTGGTTACCTAGTGACCCCGACTCAGTCCCCTCAACAAAACTTGAGTTCATGATAACCGTGGTGACGCTCAATCACTCCATTGTTTTTTACTTTGAGTTCATTCAACTTGTACATATTTATATTTTCATTTCGTAACTAACTCTCCCGTGCTTGGATTTTGCCGGTCGATTAAAATTATTTTGCAATAACAACACAGTCAAACTAAAACAATACAATTAAATCATTAATATACTAAACAAACAACAATTTAAATTTTATTTACAAAATTTGCATTTCAGTCTGGTATCCTACTGATTGCTTCCCATTAAGTCTATGTACGTAGAGATTTTGACTCAATATATTTTGTATTGCACGATTTAATGTTTAATGTCGAAATGCTGTTGTAAATACATCAGCCACCGTATTATCCTGACATTATTGGGAATTTTACTAGATAAATACTTAAACAAATTTTATAACGAGATGACCCATTCGGGATAATAAACGATGCTTTCTTGCTACCCTCAACCGTCAGAGGTATCTGGCAATATCCTTTGAACAAATCTAATAATGTAATGAAATTGGTATTTGCCACTTGGCATATCGTTTCATCTAAATTCGAGATAGGTTCAAAATACGATTTAGTTATCGCATTTAAATCCCCATAGTTTATGCACATCCGAGGTACCTTTATTAGCACTTTTACTAGTACAATAGGGGATAATACATCGTATTTATCTTCCTCAATTACTTCACAGTCAGTCATGAGTAAACTAAAATGTAATTTCAGATCTATTTTATCGCACTGAATGTGTTTTTAATTTTTCGTTTGAATTTTTGAATCAGTTTTTATCAGCTTGTTATTACTTTCACAACAATTTTCTTTCTCACGTGTAAACCAATTAAGCGTTCATAACGAGTTACAGGTCTTTTCGCACCACAGCTCAACATTTTAAAGTCATTTTTCAACAGATGTGAAAACCCACGTGTTCCACAAAGGTGCAGCCAGTTTTTGCTCGTAATAGAACTGAATCAGCTGGCTGAATACTCATACTCATCCAAAAAGAAGGTGGAGATGATTTGTTTCAATCAAATATCACGCTTCTTCTAGATACAAAAGTAATGCCATATTCTCTTCGTGGCCAAATTTTTCAAATTGTCGTCCCACAAACTCGGCAGTTACATGGTTATTGGTAGGATTTTTGCAAAAATGAATTTTTCCCGATCAGTCTGAGTCGATTTGTAGGATCCGATTTTGAACATAAATTTAAAAATTTTGAAGATTATTTACATGAACGTTTTCAAACTTTTCTCTAGAAATGGCTTCATTAAAAAATTGTAAGAATAGAGTGAAAAACACTTGTAAAGATGACATAGGTTCGACTTTCACGGTTACTCGAGAATTTTACCAAAGTTTGAATTTTTTCGTCATCTTCCTGCAACTACAATATTGAAGATATAGATTTGTTTCAAATACAAATTGTTCCTCACTACACGTTTTGAATAAATATCATATTAATTTTTTGAATAAATCAGTAGTTTTTGCATAATCTTGAGTAAAATATCAACAATATTAAAAAATAATAACAATTTTTAAAAGCTCTCTGTATGGATAGTCCTAAAATCATTGAATAACATATACAAGCATAAGCACCGTATAGGGAGAGAGGGAGGGGGAGGCAGGGAGGTAGAGAATGGTGGTAAAGAAGAGAAGAATCGAACGGACGTGAATTGAGAAGGCGGTAGATAATTGAACAGTTAGTCAAGATACGGAGAAGAGGAGCTGAATAGGAGGTAGAGACAGTTGTAAGAGAGGAAGACAGAAGAAGTCGATTAGCTGTTAGAAAAGGCCGTCGTACTGCAGGCAAAGAGGACAGGGGTTTGCAAAAGCATGGATCCGAAGATATGATGTCACATTCAGAGGTGAGACAAATTGGATTCAAATATATCTCACATTCAAATTCAAAAATGTTATAATAAAACTTATAAATTATATTTGAATGAGAAAAGAAACCTTTAAGACAATGTGACACGAAAAACAATTTTCCTGAGGAATTCGAGCCAATAAGTTACACAGCTGCAATTAAAAGACATGTGAGTTATTCTTCAGAATGAAGTTTACATAATGGCAGAATATTTTCATATCAACGTATTGATAAAAGTCTAAGCTTAGTGTCTTTCAATATGAAAAGCATTGATGGGCATCTCATTTGCTTAACAAACAGGTTTTATTAATTGATTAGCTGAAGTACTCAGCGTTGCCTCGCTATTTACCACAACCAACTATACTCACAAATTCCTCGCCGGCCGTTCGATATCCACTACGGCCGTTCCATTTCATCTCATTTTGTTTCACCTTCATTTTGAGATAGATCCTGGGGACCACGTTTCCCAGGTTCTTCCTCGCCTCTTCCTCCATTCTTTACTATCCTACTCCGCTTCATCCAGCATGTTCTGCTTTGGCCATTTCCGTTATGGTCTGCCTCTGTTATACCATAACAACCGACCACAAACGTGTTATAATTAGATCATAATTTTGGTCATGTTCACATCCCAAAAATCACTATATCCGTCTCTTGATCCATTGCGATATCTGTGAAACGTTACTTCAATTTCTTTTCAAATAAAAGATAATGAACTGAAAAAAGTATCTGAAATGATTCCAGACAAAATTCTCTATTTTTCAATGAAAGGTGTATCGACTTTAATTTAGTAGTTCCAGAGTGTATCTCGGACAAATGCACAATCAAACAAGTAAAAACATTTGTGCAAATAACCAAAGTGCTATTTAATGAAAATATGATTATTTTGGAATTGCAGTCAGACACGTACGTTTTTGTGTACATGTATTATTTTTTATTTATATACAAATAATACGAGTCCACATGCTTTCATAAATATGAGTTTTGAGACAATATTACGGAAAGTATGAAATGAACAATTTTAGAATTGGTTTTTAATTCTAAATACTGCCGTAAAATTTTGTGACCAATAAACAATGAGATACCCGTGAGGGCATCCTACAAGGACAGCAACTGTTAAATTAGTTTATACTGGACTATATTGCATGTGTGAGGAATGAAATTTGATTTCAAACCTTTGAGCACATGCATGAACTCTGGGTTTCCTACATTATATATGCACATTGTATTTCAACTCAATTTCCCTTCTCTGTGGCAGGAACTGATTCTGACTTTCTCACTCCTTTGTAGGGTCACAGTCGTAGCAAGTGTAAACTACACGTCATATTTAGTTAAGTTTACCCCGAAAGCACGGTTAACTCTGCTCTGCACTTCGAAATAACACATTCTCTCTTAATTTATGAGACATTATCTTGTAACGTTTTCCATCTAAAAGCTTGTAACAACAAATACAAATTATATAACAATCCCAGAACAATTATGAATTAAACAAAAGAAAACTGATCACTTATATTCATACCAATGCCTCGAGGACTCACGGATTATCATCAAAGTGTGTGGAGTCGAAGTCAGAGTGGTTGACGTTTTCAACATGATATTGTAATGTGATTGGCGTCTCATCTACTATATATGGGAAATGTGTGAACGAATGGAAAAAACAACATTGTCTATTCATCCGATCATACTTCAATGTACGAAATATTTTAACTGACATACGAGTATCATGACAGGGAAAGATATACGCTCCAGTATTCATGTGTCCCGTTTCAGAACAGTCAGTTTTTGCTTTTCCAGGTTTTTGCTTTTCATTTTTCTTGTAATCGACAGTAGCTTTTTACTCCTGCTGGCTATTAGTAATTCATAAAAACCCAGTGTGATAAAACATAAAATATGGTAGGTTTGGAAGCCCCGTTATTAGTTTATAATCACTATTAGTAATGAAAATTACCATACGAAGATTACCTAGAAATGTCTTATCATGAGCTAGGCGAGAAGGTCGTACCTGAGCCGAACATTTTTGTTTGATTCTATTCTGTTTCTATCCTCATGCGTGCAAAATATGAGTAATTTTTTATATGTAGGAGCAAAAACATACATAACCTTCTTCGGGGGTCTTAAAATATAATATGGACTGTTTATCCAAAGGACCCATACTGGGAAACGGAATACGTAAATCTATGTGTATGTTTCATGTTCGTGTTTGTCTGAAGGCACGAGAATGGCCTTGGAATCTTAGGGAATTACCGATAAGAAGTTAGTATCGCGTAGGTAGCAAAGCGTATTACCGCTTGAGGCTGCATGAAGTGTCCTTTTTTCGAGTTCAAGGATATCTTAGCGGAACACAGAAAACGGTTTACTAATCAAAAGTATTCAAATATTTCATTGTTCAGTGTTCTACTAAAATCAAAAGTAGTTTAGAATTAGGACAATAAATACAGGAGTATCAATACTGAACTATACATACATTTATTAGAACTGCAATTGGGTATGACCTGGTGGCAGTTAAGTGACAATAATTGCAAAAAGTACAACAATTACATTAATAATAATAATAATAATAATAATAATAATAAAATAAGAGGAGTAAAATACAATACAGTACAAGACGAAAAGCAGCATTGAATAGTGCATTGATCGCGTTCACCGCACTTCACTTCGCTGCACACACTCTTTTGCTTTGAATTATACTGACCAGCACTTCACAGCACTGCGCCGGACTACACAGCACTTACTCATTTAATATCTGTTACTGTCATCTTGTTCTAACTTGTTTCTAAAACTTCGGACACTGAGAGGAAAAGCTTTGAAAACTGCTCTGGGTAAACTGTTCCAATCTCTAATTATTATGTTGCGTAATTTAATATTTAATTTTCGAAATAAAATATTTTTAAAAAGTTTAAAATCTAAATCAGACTGAAACATTGTTTTATGTGCGTTAAGGATGTTGTATGAGTTCTAATGATCGAGCAGTGGCCTTGGCTCCCGGGATTTTTGTCACCGCACCATCACTGGAACCAGTTAAAACTCGTGATACATACTCGATTTTATTTTTTATATAATTCTTGTGGTTCAGAACACTTACTTACTAATTAACAATACGTAAAATTAACGCGTTTGGATAAATGTTGATTTTAATCTTTAGTTATATTTACCTCCAACAATTCCCTCTTTAAGAGAACATGTATCACTTATCTGTTTTCTTATTTCTCTCGTAACCGCAATCCTCTCGGTCCAAATAAATTATGTAATGTGTGTGGAACTCCGTGTATTATGGACGACAATGACAAGCAATATCGTGTCAATACACTATGAACATCAATTAAAATTTTTATAACCTAAAAATCTTTGTCTTTGTATCATCAAACGGAAGGCATCAACATTTTCAAATAACGTTTAATTTCGCTTAATAAATATTGGCTTCTTGTTTTAGATTTCAGTTTTGACAACAGAATATTTTGAGTCCATCATCGCTAATGACGAGACATTCGTTTCCATAGGATTTTTTAACACACACTGGCGTTCACAAAGTTATGAAGAACTTTTCCAACCCCGAACTGTTTAATTTGGATACTGTTCCAACAATACATATAACGAGAAATAAAACTATGAAATATGCTTTAAATGATCAAGATTTTGATTTGATGTTTTGATAAATAATATGTGAACAGGAAATATCGCAGAGCACGTCCGGCTGATATAACTCAAAATATTCGTTGCAGTTTCTGCGACTCTGATCGGCAATTCCTTGGGTTCGAGTTCCGACGTAGAGGATTTTCGATATCTAGGTGGAATTCAACAGCTGTCAGGAGCGTTTGGCTGCTCTGATCGATAGTTTTGTCGTTGTTTTTGTCGATTAATACCAGACGAATGTTGGAGCAGTACCTAATGGCAATGGGGCGCACGTGATCTCATCTTTCCAATCGTCAGCTCGTACTCCTTTTCACGCATTCACACACCCTCTTACATGTACTACACTACCTCACATGTCAGAGGTCAAGTCGGGAACGTAAAACGCGTCCCATCCGGGGCGATACATCGATGGAGGAGACACCTGGAGAAGATGAAATCTGTACGACGCGACGTGTAAATCTGCGTTCTTTCACTGGGAGATTGATTGATAGTGATGCCGGGGACTTCAAACAATAAATGTCATTATTCCCGTAAGTGTAGTGCATGTTTTCTCTCTAGGGAGGTGGCCGTGACTATCCCCCGCTGGATGACGAGATCCAGCGCCGACCTACTGTCGGTTACTCCCACCAGCGGCGTGCCGCTCCAGCCTTGATAAACTCTAAGCTCCCGACCGGTCTCCCGGCATGGATGGTAGTGCAGTGCATGTTAGTGTAAGTTAGGGATGAATAGGACCAGGAAGAGAAAAGGAAGATCTCACGCGGTCCGTGACCCGTTTGTAAAGGTGCTGCTCCTGGATTCGTCTGGTGTTCATCTGAGTAACTTCGGAAAACTTCCGATCAGGACAGCCGGCCGCTAGAATTCCGCTCCAAACAGAACCCACGGGGGAGAGACACCGCCCACTCTGACCCATAAGATGCCCTACATCAATGGGAATAATGACTGAAGTAGTTGTATCTCCCCCCAAAAAATACTCATTCACTCGCTTTCAGAAAGCGTGCTCTAGGGCGTCTCTTCTGGCGTCCATCGCTTTGTGCAGCCCTGCCCGAGGAATCCGCGCTGGCTTTCTGCTGGCTGCGCGCGCGAGTGGAAGAGGGGTGGGGGAGGGGGCGGGGTTGCTTTACATTTTAACAGCATTTAAGGCGCCCTTCTGTTCCACCTTGTTTATTCTCAGCTCGTTCTCCCGTAGACGGCATCTTTCGGGAAGAGGAGATGGCCTGCACAGCGGGGGGAGGGGGAATATTTGAAAGCTTCGAAGAGACGCAATATCTGTATAATCGGCGAGAGTTTATTTGGAAGCGATCAAAACAGAGAGTGCAATTACTTTTAGCGTCTGTTTATTCAGAACAACACAATATCGAATTAAAAATAAACACTGCGCTGTTTCTTGATGCATTCATTGCTTATTGTACAAGCGTACAATCGGGTTAATTTCCCAGCGGCCAATTCGTATTCATCGATAAATTGATACTCTTAAGGTATAATAAGATTTGGCATAAAATTAGACATGAAATGCATTGCTATCTATATGAGTCGTGAAGAAACCGCCCTGTCAATTTCCAACTGCCTGGACGGTTTATTTATATAGAATATGAATAACTGTGATTGATCAAATCATAATTACTTTAATACACACAAATTTACAATGGATTCCAAGTACAGCCTGTTATGTTCGTTGGTTGCTTTGTAGGTTCAAAATATAATTGATTGTTTGAATAGTTTAAAACTCAAAAATCAGAAACAGTTTTGTTTTTGTTGGACACTTCGCGAGAAATGAAAGTTTCATTCTAACTCCAGAGAAATACACATTAAAGTGGTCTCACGCGCAACAGACGAACACAATTTGGGCCTTGACAATGAATAATATATATTAACCTCTATATTATATATTTTTAATTATAGTTATTATAACTTCACTATATTATACACTATATGTATACTCTCTGAGGGACCGAAATAAACTAAGTCTGTGTTATAAAATTCTATTATAATTCTTATATTAGAGCCGATGTCGCCTCTAATATTTTCTCGTAGAAAATCGAGACTGAAGACGGAAAATGAAATGGCTCTCTTAGCCGATTTCATGTAAGGTCGACTATGGTACAGAGGTACGTAGTGCATCAAGCTCACACAGCTAAGCAGGGAAGCCAAGGAAGATGAATCACATTTTGTATGAAAATTCTTAGAAATAATTGCGTAAGTATTTTAGGTTTTACTTTAATTGATGAGATTACTTCGCTATGAGTTGATTTTTTATTTACACATTCGAATTGTTCTCGAATTTTTATTTAACGCATAGTTTTTGCGAGAGCACAGAATGAAATATAAGAATGTCAAAACCAATAGGTTGGAATTATAGTACTGATTCTTTGCGCTAGACAAATACATTTCTGTGTAATTCTTCTCATTGTCGAGAATATTGTGAATATATCGGCGACTAAATGAAAAAAAAAACACTTATTTTTATTCGTATTTTTCAAATAATTCATGTTAAAATAATTGTTCAGGTTATTATAGTGTACCGTCATTATTACGAATGCCATCACATTACAGTTTGTGAAAAGTTCTTTTTTTACTTATATTTATTGTTTTCTTTTTGTTCAGAATATCAGGGCTGTTGTCCTTTGCTGGGAAATTCAGGTCTACTACTACCCGGCACGTTTGTTGTGAAGATATTTTTGATACAAAATGAAACTGATATGCGAAAAAACTTACATTACTGTAATTGGTTACAACAGTAGAAAACTGTGACCACCCGTTTTCCTAAAGACTAGAAAAACGAATCTCATTCTTCATCAAGTACGAGAGAATCGGCAAGGTTTGAAACGCGCGGTTCATGACGGAAGTAGTGCGGGAACTTATTAAATGAGTACGCTAGTGTAGAATTCAGAAAACACGAAACCCTTTTATTTTACGAAACCCTTCTTTCGAAAAAAAGCAAGCGACCGGTCAAGTCGTGACGTGACGTGTCGTGTCGTGATGGAATGTGACGTGGCGGGGTAGCATGTTAATGACATTGCCGTATGATCTTACGTCTATGGGAAGCAATAAAACTCTCCACTGAAGCAAAAAGAAAAGATAAATTAAGTAAGTTTCATTCAACATACATTGGAATAAATTTTGTAACATTTTTTTAAGAAAATTAGTATAACGTGAAATATACGAGATAGTTGGAGCACGTGCGAGTGATGTAAAATTAAAACTATACTTGGGTGTCCTCTTTTCTTTCAGTTTTTTTATTTCTCTCTTTATCTTATTAAATGGGGTGAATAGTCTAAAGTGCTATTTCATTTGCAAGCACATGCGATGCAGTGATCTTCCTGGCTGCATATTTCAATGAACATGGACTCGAGCAATCGAGATGAAGGTGAGCTGAAGGTGAGGGAAAAATCGCAAGGAGGGCGGCATGCTCATTTGCGGTTCGAATACATCAGACTTCGCTTGCTGTGATTTAAGTAAGAACCTTTCAATGACATTTTCATTTATTTGAACTCTTACCATAATTCGTAACATAATCAAGGGTCTAGCAAGACGAGCTCTTAAAGGTTTCAATTTATTAAAAGATACGAATCAATCTTTCTTTAAGAAACTATATCAAAAAATTGAAAAGTGTTGTAAACTAATGCAGTTGATTCATGAATGTGTGACGGTAATCGAAGGTGGAATAAAAAGCAAAATACTTGTTGCGAATGAAAGCTATGTGTGTAAAATAGTAATTTCTCAGAGCATAACCAAATTAATCAGATTAATGAGAGGTGATCTTATTAAGAAAGTCAACCGCCCAATTTTGTTTACTTCTTTCAATGTTAAAAGTTAAAAGATAGAAATTATCTTAAAGATTCTTAAAATTTACAAAGAACTTGAAGTTCTTCGTGAAAAAATGTTTACAAAGAGTTTTAGCTTTACTCGGGAGGTTAATCTGGCTGTCAAAAACTGACTGTATGATTTAATCGCTGTCTTGTTGCAGACTCTCACTCGCCGCACGCTGATGGGTTTGAGGTGGTCCAAGCCTCCCATTCCGGCACGTCTACCGAACTCCCCTGACTTTCGCACGTGCTATATAACTATAAAAATGCCTAAGATTATACAAAAATTTGATAAAAATATATAACTCGTATTATGTACTGTGACACAGCGCAAGGGATAGAAGTAGAACACATCAATAAATATTATGGTGTGCGGGAGACACAGTTACTAGTTCCTTTTTGCCTCCATACAAGCGTCTTTCAGCGACCTTACTCAGGGGGAAAAGCCTTTATCATTTTCTTTAGACTACATCAACTTTCATTCCTTCCAGTGTAAAATTTCTCGTAATGCAAATATTAGAACGTCTCTCCTAGGTAAATAACACCTATAGTGTGAGTGGACGAAGAACACAAAGAAATAGTCTCAACCTGAAAGTATCGAACATTCAATAATTATTATATACAATTTCACTTTATTCTGATTATGATTCGATGCGCAAATAACATTCGCGCGTAGAATGTTTCCCTATTACACAAAATATGAATATGTGAGCATTTCATTATAATAATATTGATTTACTGAGTGTAAAAATAAAGAAAACAAGTAAAATAGTTGGCTAGCGGTTTATCGTAATTTTATTTAGAAGTAAAAATTGGGCAATGCTTCCAAAAAGATCGTGACCTTGCAGTGGGTATTGTGTTTTTCACTCACAAAACGAGCAACTTCACACAAACTTCTAGGCCGACAAGCTTAGTTAAGACGAAGGATCTTTACGAGTTCAACAATTCTTAAGATTTGTAAGATCTGTAGGTGCCGTCAAAACTGCCGAAGAGAAGGCACTATTCCGAAAATAGGTTCTCCGATTTCAGGAACTTTAAAACGAGCACCCTTTATAAATGCTTTCAGTATTACATTCGTTTCGATTTTAACACACAGAAAACGAAAAAAAATCAGTTGTTGAAAAAACAATCAATGTAATCAAACATTGAGTTTTAAGTCATCTAGGTTGTCGAGATTATGAATGATTTCTCAGTATCAACACTTAATTACTTTTAAAGATTAAATTTTTTTGCGTTTCAACAATACCAAAATGTGGAACAAACTGAGAAATGTGAGGCAAAAAAGGGAGTATGAAATAAATGAAAATGCATGAATTATGTAAATAAATGAATTCTGTTCAAAGAGATCTAGGTATGTCCATAATTCGCTTTGGTTCTTTTCAAATATTATTTCTTAACAAGTGCTTATACTATGTGAGATAGTTCAAGTTTTAAAAATGAATCTTGAGACTAACATCTAGTATAATTCTTTCACGGTTGAGTTAATATTCCCTTTTGGGCCGGACGTCAGGAGATAGGTCACCTACAAGGATCTTCGAGATACTATACGTGCTGCACACGTCTGCAATTATCACCTCGGCCCCTCGTTAAAACTTTAATATCATGCAAAGCGGGCGCTTCGCCCGTCAGCCGTCTTAATACCGCAGCTCTAGAAGATGCGTGAGTGCGGCCGCGGTAGTGGTGGCGGTGATGTGCGGCGGGTTGGTGGTCGGGGTGTGGTGGCGGTGGTGGGTGGCGGGGGTGTGCGGCGATGGTGGGCCGCGGGTGTGGTGGCGGGGGTGCGGGGGTGTGGTGCGGGCTGTGGTGCGGGGGTGGTGTGCGGGGTGGTGTGGCGGGGGGTTGGCGGATGTGGTGGTGGCGGGGGCGGAGGGGCGGCGGAACGTAGGCTGTCGCCCGAGCGCAATCACACGAGTATTGGAGCGAGTTTTCATAACCGTAAAAATCTTCATATCTCCGAGGACCCCTACGCCGCGTTTTTATTTTCATCTCCACGAGAGGGGGCCGAAATGTAAAAATGTAAAGAGATGCCCCTTTCAGTATATCAGTCGTCATGACAAGAGAGGAGGGAGAAAATGTCGTAAAATAGGGGGTCTGATTAAAATTTCTGGCAGCGGCGGGAGTCGTAGATGTCGCCGGCTTTGAGTTCCAGTGTGTAACACTGCGTGTCGTATTTTCAAATGTAACGTTTTATATTTTTTAAGTAATGATTTTAGGAGGGTGCTATCACACCGTTCTTTAATAGTTCCTAGGGAGCGATTTACATCATTCGTGGTTCGAATACTAAGTAAAATGGAAGTAATTTTCTATGTAAGTTGTGAATAGAGTATTTCTCAAGGTACACGTATAATCTAATTAGAGTAAAGAACAAAAACCCGACATGTTGTCAGAATCCACGTTTTCGTAGTCAGAAACTATATTAAGAAAAAAATGGTATACGGCAAAAATTCTGTCTGTCCGTCTGTGAACAACACTGTAAACTGTCCACTGTAAACCTTACACATCGCGGTCTCTTGATTTTGTAATCGATGTTTTGATATTTGGGGGTACTTTTCATGACACGTCAAGGACATTTTAAATTTTGTCTCAAAAATGGCTACA
Organism: Gryllus bimaculatus; assembly: GCA_017312745.1. NCBI lineage: Eukaryota > Metazoa > Arthropoda > Insecta > Orthoptera > Gryllidae > Gryllus > Gryllus bimaculatus. The sequence continues at coordinate 18,498 of BOPP01000085.1, read as the reverse complement.
CATTATTTGATTAATCTTTCTCCTTGGATAGATTCAATGACACTTTAAAAACTGGTGCAGATCTCAGTTTTGATGAAATATATACATTACCTTAAAATGCAAAAGTTCAATTTTTTTCGGGATACTCCTTCAACTACAGTATTGAAGATAGAATTTTTTCTCTGAATAAAATCTCTTCTTCAAAATTAGAACTTTAAATGGGAATATGTACACTTTATGAATAGTTTTCGCGCAATTTTGAGTGAAAAATGGCAGTATTAAAGAAATTTACAAATAGTATCTCAAAATGGCTCAAAATTTTCCTTGAAATTTTTCCGGGCAGTGATACATGCATTGAGGAAAGCTAGCATAAGACGATATAAACGCCATTTTGCTGTATACGACTGATTTTTGGAAAGTTACACGAAATGTTTGTTTAAAATATCTGACACGTCTTTAACTTTCTCTACCGGACGTATGTATTCAGCATTGCAATTGTAAGTACAAGTGCTTTAAATTATTTTTTTAGAAGTTTCTCGAAAACTCAATACTTTTCTGAGAAAATGATATCAAAATTCTGCATTTTCAGAAACGCTTTAACATTTTTTCAAAAGCATCATTTTTTTCAACTTTGGGTTGGAATAGTACTAAATGAAATGAATAAAATGACAGTAATCCCATTATTTGAGTTTTTATTTTACATTGATTTTTAAAAATTACAAAATATAATTTTTTGAAATACCTCTCACGTTGTTAATATTTACTTTAAGGTAATTTGCTGTATGTTATTGCATGTGTAAAGTCAAGTGTTTCAAATTATTTCTGATGAAGATTCTCGAAAATGCAAAACTTTCGCGTGAGAATGAGATCAAACTTGCATATTTTCTCAAAAACTACACAAACGCCATTTTCTCAATAACTTCTTCAAAATTTTCAATGGAAGTTTGTATATAGGACTATTGTACTCTTCAGTAATATTTTTATAGCTATATTTCAATTCTACAATTAGGGGTCCGACAAATTGAGAAAATGTGAGAAAAAATTGTTTTGGTGCCGTTAGGTAACAGCTGGGAAGGAGGTGGGACAATACCGGAAAGCTAGCATAGTCTCAAGAGATTAGAAAACTAACTAGTGCAAGAAATCTGTACCATACTGTATCACCACTAGTTTTGTTGATTACGCATTAATTGTTCGGAAAACACAGAACTGTTGAGATTCATGACCGACGGATATGTTGTTCTTTTATAAATAAGAAAATTAGAGTTTGGTGGCAATATTTGTGTAAAAAGAAAGATAATAAATTTGTCATTTTTTCGTAAGAATTAGTATTTGAAAAACTATCAGTCATTATTTGGTGCATGCTAATTTCGTGTTCTCTCCATTACAAACACGAAGCGCTGAAAGCTAGCATGGAATTATCACAGGTACTTCGAGATAAGAAGCTCCGTTTTCCTTAAAGCCATCGAGCTATGCAACGCCGCCGGTCCGAAACTTCTCCACCCCGCCACAAAGTGTTCGCTCCCCCAACCGCGCCCCTCGAAGTAGTTTTCCTTCCTCCACCTGCTCTCTCGAGCAGCACCTCTCCGGAAACCGAGGAAACATCAACTTCCGGCGGCGGGGCAGAGGCGGGAGGGGAGCCTGGCGGAAGGCAGGAGGGGGCGGGGCGCTCCGGTGATTTGTTTCGTGGTCGCGAGGCTGCCCTAAAAGTCAATTAGGGAGGGACGAGATAAGAAGATAAGACGCACTAAGTCGCGATCCGGCAGCTGGGGTGCGAATGCGGGAATGGCTGGGGGGTGGGGTGGGGGAGGGGGTGGGGGAGGGGGGAGATGGACGGGCGCTGGCTGAAGGAGGGCGGGCCTTCAGGCGAAGAGGTGAGGAAGAGCATAAGAACTGGAGAGCGAAGGAGGCGGGTGGGGCAACCAAAGTGCCTGATAGAGAGTTGTCGCAGCTGCCGCTCGTCTTGTTGGGCGAGAGGTTTCCAGTGGAGAGATGTCTTAGGGAAGCTGCCTAGAAGCGATCAGGTCGGCAACCAAATAGGACTTGTTTCTGTCTTCGGAACCAAAGTGCTCTCGCCGTTGATGCACAGCATTTCATCTTACGGGAGTTCAGAGGATAATAAATATTATTTTCTATGGCACCGTCAGGTATCATGCCTACTTCACTTTTCTGTTTAAATGACCCCCATAAACACATTCTGATACAAGTTTGAAGCAACAATTTGAAGAGAGAATTATTCTTTGTGGAAATTGAAGACATTCATATATTGACACGTTGTCCCTATTACATTCTGATAAACTTCAATTACTTTATAGTGCTAAGACTGAAGAGATGGAATAACTACATCATGACCAAATATTACAGATAATTCATATTATGAACTAGTAGGTGTAGCAATGCAAATAAAACATTGCAAGAAGTTAATAGTACATAATGTTTACGGCTATAAATATTCATTAATCATCGGTTTCATTTTTACTTTTCGACAGTTGTACGTGATATACAGGACAAGTTTTGGAATTGGTCCAAAGGCCAATACAATTGGCCCTAGTTCGAGATTTGGTGGTAAAATTCCTTTTGAAGATTCCAGAGGCGAAAATTGTTTTTTTCATGATGTCTAAATAGATGGATGAAGGTGGGGGTCATGCGTTGCTCAGAATTATTAGAATTTTTTCAACTCTAACTTGGTACGCACATCAAGACAAAGGTTTGTTAGTGCAGGTTTCACGATTGCATTCCACAGTTAGATTTCCAGTTAATCCCCTTTCACTTTTAGTTACCACGAAAGACGTAATTTCCAGAATCCATTTCGGTCAGTGTTTTGAGAGGGGAAGGAGGAACCAAATTAGTTACATTTCTGCCCATGGGTAACGCACGTAAATGTTGTTGAAAACAGATGAAAGTGTCAGAATCTTCAGTACTGTGTATATTATATAATTAAATTATAATTATTTTCATTATACATTTTGTTAGGGAAGATTGATTATGCGACTTAAAAGCTTATGCGACCTTTTTGTCCCTCTTTGAAGCATCTCACGGTATACGTGAAAATCATTTTCAATACATTAAAAATATTCAATAGAGTTTAATACCAAAATGCACAGCTTTGAAGCAATGTACAACTTCAAAAAAAGGATTATTTATTTATTTTTTCATGTTCATTATATTTTTCCTCTTTCACGTTCTTCAAATCGAAATCGAAAAGGTGATCTGCGAAGCAGCGATACTTGGCCGAGCTCTTCCTTGAACCCTACAGATAAACCGAACGCGATGCAATTGGGCAATTGGGGGTAAATGATTGATTGATTGTGATTCCGGCCGTGTCAATTGCTGAGGTCATTAGTCCAGTATGTGTAGTGCATGGGTTTTTGCTCAGGAGGTGGCAGTGATCTCGCTCAGCTGGACGGCGAGATACGGCGGCAACCTACCGTTGTCTAGCGGGATTTTCCTCAACCAGGTATCACCCACTAGCGGGTCAGCGCCCCAGCCGGGACAAGCGGTGAGTTCTCAACCGATCTCCCACAATGTGTGGGAGTTTAGTGTCTGTTAGTGTATGTGTGTGTAAGGGGTGAGGATAGGAAATGAATGGGAAGGAAAAAGGCGCGCCGCCCATGGTCCGTTTGGTAGGGTAATGCTACAGCATTCACCTGTTATTAATCGAAGACCTGATCGCCTTTTATTGATCAGAGCAGCCAGCAGCTAGAATTCTTCTCCAGACAGCGACTGAATTCGACATCGCTAATAAGCTAGTGTCGATAATCCTGCCATCGTCGGGGATGGAACCCCAGGACTTGGCACACTGATATCAGTTGGTGACCTGAGCCACCTTTCCCGGTGCGCTTATAAGAGAAGGTAGGTAAAAGGTTTAGGAAAACTTGATCACGAATGCAGCTGAGGCACGTGTTAGTGGCGTTGAAAAGGCAATTAAAATAGATGCAGTTGGCGAGGAGATGTATGTCCATTTGTACCCAACTGTAAAAATCATAAAAATTCTTATTTTAACCTGAAGTATGTGAGTTGGGACAATGGTATAAGGCGTTATGCTAGTCCTTCTGTACTCAGCCAAAATGCGTGGTCCGTAAGACTTACATGAAGACAATAATTTTGATGCGAAAATAAATTATGATGTTGATATTAGCCCGTTTGCGTCCTAAAGGGCCACGGGCGCTGGCAAATTCTGCCAGCGCAGGGGTGAGTCTGCTTCTCTCTATTGCTGATCCAGGCCTCAAGAGATTTTGCATTTAACTATAACATGATTACTTCTCCTTACCCGTGTACATTTACATTACAAAATGACACAATCTCAATTTATGCACGCAATAAGGTTTTTACAGTTTTATCGTCACTGTAACTCTAGCTTGTTTCATTCATTCTCGGCTGTCAAGTTTGTACACAATTTATACTCTTCACCTTTTATAACACTGTATTTCTCGAAAGTTTTCTATTATATTTCTAACTTGTTCATTCCATATTTCTGACTCTTGCTATATTTGCCTTGATAAAATAATTACTACGTTTTAAATAAAAGGTTCCGGAAACAATACACTTCTTCATATTTACCTTACGAATGGGAGAGTGGAACACAGTATCCTTGCTTCCCATATTATTATAAATCTTTCATCAAGGTCATATGATTTACTTGTGTGAAACAGTTGGGGCAATAAATACTATGTTTTAAACTAATATAAAATAAAAATATTGAATTTTACCTAATCGACAGTACCTGGAACGATGGGTACAGCCGTCAGATAAGTTTACAGTACTACCTCTTTGGTAAATTGTAAAATTTATTCCAAATCTTAAAAATATCTAAATTCTGCGTTTCACGATGACTGAAACGTTATATTTAGCGTAAAAGGGTTTCGGTACGAAAGTTAAGAATATTATTTCTGATTATTTATGATTTTACGTACTTTTGAAACCTACAGACTTTCCTGAACATTTTCATACATGATTTATTGAAAATGTTTTTTGTTTGTTATTACATTTTAAATGTTCATCAGCATAGACAGGCTGACGTCTCAGAAGTTCTACGAATCCACATAAATATATATAGTTCTGACACTATTCACACTCGAAAGCTGTGGTTTTGGATATTATTTATCTGTGCAATTTGGCGGGCATGTTATCCTTCTGTGTTTTTAAAATTACTAAGTGTTATTTTCTCTCTTGGGGTAAGCGGTGGGTTTGCCTGGTGTGGGAAAGACATGTCAATTAGTTCGACGCAAATGAAAAAAACACTATACGAGATTTAAAAAAGCTTCTTAACAAAGAAAACAGATTCAATCGTGAAAACTGTTGAGGTTAATAATTTTTGTAATGCGAAAAATAAGTTTTGTAATAAAAATAGTAACTCAAGAATTGATTCAGTCAAGACCTTTTTCAAAATCAGAGATATCTGCTGAGAAAATGACAAAAAAAAGCCAGAAAAAGAAGAGAAAACGGCTTCTAGATATAGGCAATTCAGGGAATAATTCACAATATGGAGCAGGTTGTTTTTACGTAGCATAATACAACAAATATAATGGGTAATTCCTAGTAAAATCGTTTCCCAAAACAGAGTTTTTAGTTATAAATGCACCATTTTCTCATAAACTATTAAATTTTATGATTCCTTTACAGATTACTCTACTAGATAACGTGTAGCTATTGATCTACATTTGCGAAGTTAGCATTATTTGTTTCAATTTTATAAATAAAATTGTTATTAAAGTTTTGAAAAAATCGGATGTCGGAGAAAAATATCAGTTTTCTGCCAAGCAATTATTTTCAATGTAGATCAGTACAACAATAATGGTACACATAATGTACAATAAAAATTTCAAATCGGTATCTGCAATCGTTTATAAGATAATGAGTCATCAGTATTAAGAATTTAACATGGGTAACATAGGAGGGGGAATCTCACCCTAAATATGTGCCTCAAAAGCAGCAGCAGCAGTGCCTTACGATTTATAAAAACTGAATTTTCTTTTGTGAGTAGCATGGCAACAAAATCAGTACACTCATATTTAATACAATTCAGAACAAACGTATATACTCGTTTCAATTGGAAATTTCTAAAATCAATTCTGCCTTCGACTAGATGTTATAGAATAGCCCTGTGGAATTCAACTAACTACTACCAGAATTATATATTAAAAAATCAACCTAGTAAAATACATTTGTTTGGTACAATTATCACTTGAAATGTGAGTTACGAATGTGTCAATGTAAATTACGGAAGTTCATTTGATGTTGAGGTAACGAAGGGTTCAAATGTTCGTGCGTAACGTGAAGTCAGATATTATAATTTGGCGATAATAGCTTCAATGATTCCTTTTAGAAATAAACTGCTAATAATATTCCAGCTGCATGATCTTGGCTGTCCGGTTGGCTGACAGCCAAGATAATGCACAAGACTCTGGTCGTAGAAGCTTACGACTTCATTTAATATTCCAGCTGTAGGCTTTTTGTGGTTTTATGAACGATGTGCACCGAAATTGCAAACAGAGATGACTTCGGAGCGATGAGTGACGTATCAGCGGAGTTCGAAAGATTGGAAGTTCTGGATTTGGCATTACGGAATAGATAACCTAACTTTTAGTTTGCAATTGCGTGTATTGTTATCGATATTGCGGTAAATTTTTATTATGTAAAAGAAAGTTAGCAAAATTAGTAATGAAAATATAATATCGGCAAATCATAATGATAACAAATTGATACAAAAGAAAGGTGACGTGTATGTAAAGCAGATTTTTAATAATAATCTAGAGTTTAATTAAAGATAGTACAGCAGGATAAACAATCACAATGCTATATGTGGTCCATTCTCATTTCTTTGTTAAGAGGTGGCCAACAACAGAACAATATATTCTTTAACTGAATGATATAGTAAAGTAGTTGCTTGTATTCAAGACATGAGAAATTAAATCATTATATTTTCTTTATTTCCGCAAATCGACTGTCCATCGGTCACGAATCGATTAAACTCTCCGGGTGGTTGTAGTTCAAGAGACGACCGTCGGAGTGCGTGAGAGGCGCTATAGAAGAGTAACATGCATGAGCGATGTAGGTTCACACACCCTGGACCTTTGTTTCGTGGAAACAAGAAATTTGATGAGAAGAGTGGAAAATAAATTATGAAAACCACGATGACAAAACTTTGACCAGAGGAGGTGTTTGAAACTAAACCTTTCAACAGAATATAGAATGAATTAACAACAATATACCTAAACGATTGTTGTATTGTAACAATAATACACATAAGGAAGAAAAAGTGTTTAATTTGGATTTATTGAATATTCAACAGTGAACTAACTTGAGATCACACAAAAATGTTTTCAAACATATTTCAAGTTACTTAGGAATCAGGATTTTTGCAAACATAAAGTACTATATTTTATGGAAATTGTAAAATATCAATGACCTATAATGATATTATCATTTGTTTTATACAGTAGTTATCAATCAGGAACGAGTAGCCTAACTTTTTAGATATTTTAAAATACCTTGTCAACGTATGATCAAAGAAGATATTTGCGTCATGCACTGAACTTATATGCCAAAAATATGTACTATATTTAATTATAAAGAATCTGCCATTTAGCCAATGAATATGAAATCATACACATTGCTTATCAAGAATGAAGTAATCCTTTTCTACAGCATTCTTCAAGCACTTCCGACAGCCTTGGCACTGTCATGCAACGATCGCTCAACAACATTTGTGTCCAGCACTTCACTGACAACTGAATTGGTGTACAAAGATAATTTTCTTTATACAAAACAAAGACATCTACTTGATACATAAAAAATACATTTTAAAAGAAGTATTTTTCTAAACTAATCTTTCACTTTAATTTTCAACTGAACTAATTATCATTATTTAGCAGGTTTTTTGCAATGATAAAAGTAGGCCCTTATAATACTAGCGCTTTTCGTTTCGATTTAATTTATTAATTTCCATCCCTTACAATTCTATTTATTTTGTATCACAAACTTTGCTTTCAAAACTCTAAAAGATAGTGGAATGCAACATGTACTTGTTCCAGAGCTTCACTAATAGTTCAAGGATATAGCTTAACAATATTATATTTTCAAGAAATTCTGTTGAGGTTGACCTCGTATTAATGTAGAGAATCGTGAGGGTAGGCAAAAGAAATGACCGAAACTTTGGCATTGGAAAAAAAAAAAACACGTTTTATTGACCTACCCTCAGAATTCTCATATTACATTTTCAAGGAGGTGTGATCAGGGAACTGGAATTCAAGATGTTACGAGAAAAGTGTTCCGTTGAGTCACAGCCACGAAAGACGAACGCAAATACGCACTTGGCAGCTGGAGATCTGCGCTCGCTCGAGTACTTCCGCAATCATTTTAATCGAGTGGCCGCACAGCTCGAGTGGTGGAGGTCGTCCGGCGCCCTGCCCCCGCGGCCATCGAAGCGCGGGACAGGGCCGTCCCCCGCCCTCCGCCCTTCGCTCGAGGAGCAGCCGCTCAATCGAGAACAAGCGGCGCGCACGCCCCCGCGCGCGGGCGGTGCAGTCCCCTCGGGCGCGACAGCGCAGGGGCGCGGGCGGAAAGGGGCGGGGCGGCGAGGAGGTCGAATGACGAGGCGCGAAAGAGAGAGGGAGAGGAACAGGGAGATGCGAGAGGGCGGGCGGAGAGAGGGCGGGCGGAGAGAGGGCGGGCGGAGAGAGGGGGGCAGAGAGAGGGCGGGGCAGAGAGAAGGGCGGGCAGAGAGAGGGCGGGCAGAGAGGGGGCGGGCAGAGAGGGGGGGGCAGAGACGGGGGGCGGCGAGAGGGGGCGGCGAGAGGGGGCGGCGAGAGGGGGCGGCGAAGAGGGGGCGGCGAAAGGGCGGCGAGAGGGGCAGACGAGAGGGGGCGGACGAGAGGCGGCGGCTCTAAATCAAGGCAAGTTCCATAGGGTGAACCCTTGCGTCGACCGTCCGGCCCGTCCCGCCCCGTGCCCCGGGGCTCACTCCCTCCCCCTCCCCCGCGCCCTCCCGCCTAATCACGGACACGCGGCGCGCGCCGCCCCCTCGCCCGCGCGCTCCCCGGGGAACGCAGGAATTCCAATCTCTGGGAGCGATTTATTTCAAAACCCGAGTGAATGTTGCCAGAGAGTGATTGAGACACCAAGCGGTGGATGGGCTCTTGAGAGAAGTTCCCTCGACTCAGGGGGAAGAAGAGGGCTTGATCTCCCCTGCAATGGTGCAATTTAACACTCAGAATTCAGGATGGACATTGGACATTATATTATATTAATTGGTAAGTGAGGGTTTCATCTCAAATCCAGTATCGTACAATCTTAAGCTATATGGACATACATGTTACGATAAGCTGATACGTTGAATTTCATTTTAGATTTGTGAGATTTGCAAAGAATGTCAGACATGGATTATGATTCCCAGTCACAACAAGAATAAAGATGCACCAGTATGGAAAAGAAAAAGTCATGAAACGGAACGCTGTCTCAATTCGAGTAGTACAAAACTGAGAAGTATTCTATGCTATTTTCCTCATTACCAGTGCAGCACTCCAGACGTTGAAAAATAGTCGACACGTTTCTCCGGAGGGGAACATTGTGAGAAAAGGCCGGAAAAACTTTGCAACTGTGGTTTTGCACCATTCTTTTCTTTCCTCCATCTGGCGGAGGGTCCGAAGTGAAGGACACATTCTGCACGTTAGTTCAGTAAAAGAGAGACGTGCCGTCCGAATCGTCCCACTTTACTTCCCCGCCTCCATTTCATCCTCTACCTTTTACTCTGCTCTCGTCGAGATCTCGACCCCTCGTCCCTCGCCCCACCTCTTCGGCTCTCGGGCGAGAGTTAAATATTCACGCTGGGGCGATTGGCCGCAGTCTGCACCCGCCGCTGCTCCACCTCCCCCCCGCCCCCGCCCCCGCCCGCACTGCCCGCCGCCGCGCTCGGGAGGTCCGTTCGTTTTTTGTTATTATTTCTCTTATTTTTATCCGAGGCGCGTGCGAACTGGAGCTGAACGTCGACCGCTGCCGCCACTTCCCTCACCGTCGCCTGCACCGTTGCCACCACCCTTGTTTTCAGCCCTTGCGCCTCACCATCGTCCTTACTCCCGCCTTCAATTTCGCATTCCCCTCACTACCGCCGACGCTCCACTCATCTCAGGATCTGCCGTGTCCCTCACATCCTCTCTTCGGCTGATTTCTTTGTCACCAATTCGCTAACATCTGTAGTGCCAGTTTTGACAGGTTTCTGAATCTCTCCAGCATCGTGTTGGAAATACTTTGAAACTAGTTGGAAGAGTTAAAGGCTAGTTACAAAAATGTCGAATTATCGATCAAACATTGAATTTGTGATCACAAAATGGTTTAAAATGAAGCACTGGTGTGCGATATTTCGTGGTCAGGAAACCGTAATATTAATATTAAGTTTTGTTTCTTAGAATTTATTCCTCACGTTTTTATCGGTTACCAAACCATCAGACTTTACCTTTATTATTTTTATAACACATCCCCCATGACTTCACTCGTCTCTGGTGTTACCAATGGCTACCTCGTTCGTTCAATGGGCGCCCGTCACTTCCAAGGCCTCCCCCCCTCCCCAAACCGCGGCCACCGCCCTCCTCGGCTCGACCTCCCGCGCCGCTGTGGCCTTGTTGGTTTTTCATTGAACTTTTTGTCGTTTCCACCCCTCTTGTTTTCTCGCTTTCCACCGCCTCAGTCGCGCCTTCTGCTGCCTTCCGCCCCCGCTGGCGCCGGAGGGTGGTCGGCGGCGGCGGCGGTGGTGGTCGTAGTTCGCGTGCCGACCGCCCCAGCGCTGACAACCGGAAACGCCCGGCGTACGGTCATTAACGACTCCGCGGAGGCCAAACCAACGCGCTCTTCAATGCGTGCCTCCCGCCCTTTGACCTGGGCACTCGCACCCACGCACTGCGCTCGCCCCGCTTGCGACTCTCAGGCGCTATCATTCAGTTTTACTTGGCCATCGTATTCATCAGGTCCTTGTCTTCTCCATTGGAGGAGATTGTCAAATAACAAGGACCTGATGAATGTGATTCGCCAAATAAATGGAAAGACAATCTCAACATCAAATCAACAAGAAGTTACGTTGTTTTACTCTCACGTATTATAAATACTTCGGTACTTGAGTGTTATGATAAAAAAATAAAAAAAAAATCATATTGCTACAATAGCACATTTTCTCGCTTTACTTGTAAGTTTTGCAATTTCCGAATATTCAGTGAGTTAAACGGTAAAGTAATATACTCTATTTTATCAGCGTATTTAGCTCTATTACAAAAAAAAAAATTTCCCCACAGGCATACATTTAGCAAAAACTACTCGTATTTTGGAAAATTTATGCTTTTTTCAAACTCTGTCATTGAAGAACAGGTTTTAAAAGTTTAAACATTTATTTTCGGAATAAACGACTTCATAATTATAATAATTTCTCGTTACTATGTCAGTACAAGAAACCAGTATGGTAAAAGAACTCACACTCAGGCACAGATTCTCAAGTTCCCCATACTTTTATTGTCACATCGTATAATTTGATGTCTGAATTGTGTAAATATTTTTGAGCTTAAGTCAGTTTTATAGGCCAACTCGGAAACATCAGCTTACTTAAAACCGTGTGTTTGTATTCATAAATTTACCTATCTGAAGAACCTTTACACATTAAACCAAGAAGTCAATACATTTTAAAATGGTTGTACATTTATATGAATTCTCAAATTTTTGTTTTCTTGAAATAATTCATCTCTACTATGTCCTTTTCTTATTCCTTTTGATCTTTGCAGCATACATAGAACTTCACCGAATATAGACATTCTGATTGTTTCCAATCGATTACTTAAATTCATATATGGTTTCGCATTAATAGTGAAAATGCAGGTAGGTATTGTGCCGTTCAGTTGCTGTTCAAACTTTTCTTTTTATGGACACAAAACAGTCCCTTCAATAACTTTCTTGAAACAAGAGCACTTTCTCATTGGAAAATACAGAACAATGCTGTATTATTTATATTGGAAAAACAACTTTGTTTAAAAAAGGGAAAAGAAATAAAAATAGGGAAGTGTTTTTGTCACGAGACGTGCTTAGCTCTTACAAAAATCTAAAAGAAAACATACAGGCGTGTCAGATTAAATGTTACTTACTTTAAGGTACTGTCAGGGATTGAAGATAATCACTTTTTACCGATACCCTTGTGGTATTGAGTTTAATATAAATGAACGTAAAATGTGAAAAGGTGAGCGTAAAATTACAGAAAATGAAAGAACCGAAGACGGAGTCGACGGCAGAACGCGAGAATGGGGAATAAAAGCGATTACTGTCAGAGTCGATGACTTGTGCGGAGGAAGAGATGATGCATGCCCAGGACGTGACGTACGCGCAACGCCATCCGGCGCAAACGGGACAGGAACGGGCGGACACGAAGCAGATGAGATAACGACGCATCCTGGACTTCTGTAGGCACTTCTATGTATGGGTATTAAAGAAACCATTTTTTGGCGCATGGATGTCTCTTGCATGTAACATTAATGATAGGGGCATCAATGGAGATGATTTAAATAGTACTTCAGGTGTGGAAATTTTGTTTTAGCCATAATTTGTTATTGATTACTTGTTGTTAACAAGGTTCTATACGAGGTAGAATAAAATAACGAAGCAAATCGCAGGTGTTCATGATAAAATCTGACAATAAACTTATTAAATTATTCAATACGAAAACACAAAGTAATGTCAACTATAGAATAAGAAATTTTGAATTGACTTAAAATATATCACTGTACTACATATTTTGTACTACTGATTGGTCGGAAGACTCAGTCCCTGTCTGCAATAAATTTGGCTGCTGACTCGTCAACGTAGAGGTCTAGGAAATCTTGATACATGTGATATATGATAATCCTATTCAATCGCTTCACATCAAACAGTTTCTTCATTTTGTTCTCAGCCTCTGGCGCAAGCTAGAGCTGCCTGGGAGAAGAGGACACGAACGGAGGAAGAGAAAGAAAAGGCGTTTCGAAGCGAGCGCAGCGACGGGGGTGCTGGGACGAAGGGAGAGTAAGAAAATGAGCGAGAGTGATGGCGAAGGCCGCGTGTTGGGGCGAAGGCTGAAGAAGTCTAGCGCGGGAAATGTTTGCCCCCCGGCAAGAAGCGCCTCCGCAGGTGCAAAGAACCCCGAGGGGCGGGGGTGCGGCGGGGGTGGGGCGAACGAATTCGCAGGAGGGGGCGCGCAAATGTCACGGGCTGCAGACGCGGTGGGGAGAACGACGCCGGGGCCTGCTGCACGCTGAGATGGAAGTGTGGGAAGAAACGTTACAGAGACCTCTGCGATCTGCGCCGCTCACCACGTGTCGGTTGGCAACGTTGCTTCTTTCGCTGCCTCTGTTCCTCGCATCTGCCTCTAGGAGCTTCCTACCCCATTATCGCCCTCGAGCCCTATTTTGCCCCCTCCGAGGGCCTCGGTACTCACTCTACACGTTCTCAGCATTTGCTACCAATTCCTTGATTTTGTGATTGTAGTCGCTATTACCAACCAGTTAACGTCGTCCCCAAAATTACCAATTTGACGCCTCAAACAAGCAAATACTTGTAACTTTAATAATCTGCCTTCATTATAATTTACTACCAATTTCTATTGATAGATGATCGTGACGAGGTCTAGTGATGTTGCTCAAACGAATCCCACATTTCTTGTAAATACATGTTATTTTTCTTCCGTGTTTTTCCTGCCAAATTCTTCCATCGTTTCACTTTCACGTCTCATTTCCATTAAGCCATCTTCTCTCATTGTCGACAACTATTAATCACTATTCCATAACGTCAGTCCTCCGTCACTACCTCCGTCATTGTAATATTTTCTAACATCATCGCTACATCTAGTTCTCGTTGCCTTCACATTGATTGCTTGATTGATTACTAGAGATTTCGCGCGCGTCAACGGATAAGGTAATTAGTCCAGTAAATTCAGTTTGTTCGTGAGGTGTCGGCGATCTTGCTCCGCTAGATGACGAGATCCGGCCTACCGTCGGGTTTCCCTTATCCAGGTATCTCCCACCAGCGGGGCGCCGCCCCAACCGGGACAAGCTGATCCCGATCGGTCTCCCGGCATGTGTGGCAGTGTAGTGCTTGTAAGTGTAAGTATATGTACAGTGTGATAGGGCAAGGAATTGGAAAGAAAGATGGCGCGCGGTCCGTGGCCCGTTTTTTAGGATACTGCTCAGCATTCGCATGGTATTGATCGGAGAAACCACTGAAAACTACCGATCACAGCAACCAGCCTCTAGAATTCTCCTCCAGACAGCGATTGAATTCGACGTAGATTTCAACCTAGTGTCGAAAATCGTGCCACCGTCGACCTTCGAACCTAGGACCTCCCGGCCAGACGCACTGCAGTAGACGCCCTGAGCCACCTCTGCCGGCCCCGTTGCCTCCCCAGCACCTCCCCTCCCCCGCGCATGCGTTCCGGCCGCCTCCAGCACCTCTCCCTTTTTGTGCGTCGTTTCTTGCGCCCGGCGCCGGTGCACTGTTCGCGCCTTGATGATTTCTGCCCCCTCTCCTCACCCCTCCCTCGTTAGCGCACGGCGCCGCGTCGCGCCGTCGTGTCCCGCGTGCGTCCCTGCCACGCGCACTCGCTCGCCTGCGACTTACGAGAGTCGCAGGCGACTGTTGCAGACGAGCGTCGCACGCAGCGGCGCGAGCGACTTTACGACCGCGGCAAGAAGGACGAGGAACCTGGAGAAGATGAGATCCGCCAACGACACGGAGATGAAATTCTATGGCGGTACCTAGAGTTAGTGCTTGTACAAACGCTTGATTATGGTCACGGTAGAGAGGAGTAACAATTCGGCGGAGCTACTTAAAACGGGCCTTGTGACGGCGGAGAGGAAACACTGGGGGAGGGGCGAATTCGTTGCAATTAAATTCGCTTTAATTTGATATCAAGTAGGAGACAGGTGTTCTTCATTTGACTGAGTAATAATGTCAAAAATTTAATTGGAAACAATTGTCGACATTTTTTATTTAACCAGTTGTCCTAGTAAAACGTTTACCGTACGTTTTCTAAAGTACGGACAAATGTAAATAGCTTCTACTTACTAATTAAAATAGAGATGGGATTTATTCAAGCCTTCCGGACTATTTGCGATGCATTAAATATATAACATATAATATGTAATAATAAAATGTATATTACACAAGTACATGTATATAAGTGAGTATTAAAAACAATTGTATTATACACTTGTTTACAAACACAGGTTATTATTATTATTATTATTATTATTATTATTATTATTATTGTCACTATTATTAGAAAGTTTCATCCATATTAGGGCAAGGGCTTCTTACACACGGCAAGTAGGCTTATATTATTCAGTTGGTTCTCGAGCAGCCACCCCGGGGATTTTACACTATAGAGTTTGTTAAATATTAACATAGTTAATTTTCTATTTTCACATCTTTTATAATTTTTTAGGTATCTTTAATGTTATCACATGTTTTTATTTATAACTGTAATTTATTAAATAATTCAAAGTCTTCATCAATAATCTATCATTCTGTATGAACTGTTTTACTTAAATCAGTGAAAGCATTTTGTACTTCTCTTCTTTCTCTTGTTGGTTTTACTTTCATGATTCACCTTAATTGGGTTTGTTCACCTTAATACATACTTCCGTAGTAAAATTAAGCATATTAATGATGTTGCAAAAATCAGCGATATTTTAACAGAAAAAAACTCGTATTCTGGGTCTTGTTGTTGCAAAAGTGGATAAATCTTATTCCTTTATCCCGAAAATTACTTCCTCATACACACCATGCGGTCAGAATTCCCACTTTCTAGGTCCTATACACCAAATAGTTGGCTGCCTGGAAAACGTCTCTATCTGTGGCCAACGATAGCACCTAAATGATTGAGACAATTTTCTCCGAAACTGATATCGTCCAATCAATTATATCCCTTAGCTCTTCGTGTTTGAAACGGGTGTTTTGAGTTTTGGAGATTCTTTACACGAAGCCTCAATAACATTTTCAAAATTTTCTCAAACATTACTCAATTTTTTGTTTTTTAAATTGTAAAAAGGCCTTGGATATGACAAAATCGCTTAAAATGACGCGTCATATTTTTATTGAAACCTCTTAATATTTGAAAACTGCCAAATTTAACTTTTTGCGTCCTCCTGCAACATCAGTATTGAAGATAGAATTGTTTTGAATTATATGATAGTATTAATGAAATATATTTTTCAAAGACTGATCTTGAAATGTCATGTACAATTTTTCGAAAATATGATTAGTTTCAGCGAATTTTTACATAAAATATAAGTAATTTTTAAACAAACATTTCCTAAAAAAGGCTCTAAATTTTTTCTTTCAATTTATTCCTCATGTGTAGCAAAGAACGATACAAAATGGTGCTGAT
Source organism: Gryllus bimaculatus (assembly GCA_017312745.1). NCBI lineage: Eukaryota > Metazoa > Arthropoda > Insecta > Orthoptera > Gryllidae > Gryllus > Gryllus bimaculatus. The sequence goes on along the minus strand of BOPP01000085.1, from coordinate 2,135 downwards.
CTCATTTTGGGGGATGTTTGTATTTTTAAAAGTTGCAAAAAGTTAACATTGCAAAAGTGCAATATTGATTGTAGATAGTTTTTTCTTAACGAAATAAAAAATAATTAGATCTTTAAATGTCATGTATTTTTATATAGTTTTCTGGCAATTTTTTCTTGAATAAAATTCAATATATTTTTAAAAAAATGCACCCAAATTGTTTCTTTAACTTTTTTCTTGGATAGAGAAAAGGTTGCCTAAAAATGAAATTTCAGTTATCGTCAAGCACCCTGTATTTTCGAAAACTAAAAAAAATCAACATTATAACAGTATAATGTTAATCATAGATATGTTTCTTTAATAAAATTTGTTTTCAAAATATAAATAGTTTTTGTGTAATTTGTGCAAAATAGAGGAAATTTAATTTTTTCTCAAAAACGGCTGTAATTTTTTTTCCAAATTTTGGAGAAAATTTTGGCCAATCCTGAGAACCGCATTGCTTATTTCATCATAGTCGTGAACCCTACAATGGGAGATCTAAGGATAGAAATTGATTGTTTAATGGTTAGTGATTTCGAGCGCGTCACCTACAGATGCCATTAGTCCCGGAAGTGAATCTTCTTCCCTCGGGATCAGGCGCTGATCGTTCCCCGCTGGCTGGCTGGCGAGATCCGGCGCCGACCTATCTTCGGCTGGCGGGATTTTCCTCGTTGAGGGAACTCCAACCAGTAGGGCACCGCACCAGCCAGGACAAGCTCTAAGCTCCCGATTGGTCTCCCGGCATGTGTGGTAGGATAGTGCATGTGTGCATAATGGTAAGGATATGACAAAAAAGAGGCGGCAAAGATCGCGCGCGGTCCGTGGCCCGTTTCTTAGTGTACCTGGCACCTGGTGTTGACGGAAAGGTACAGCTCAGAGCAGCCGGCTGCTAGAATTCTCTTCCAGACAGCGACTGAATTGGACCTAGTCGAAAATCCTGCCACCAACGGGACTCCAACCTAGGACCTCCCGGTATGAGGGACTACAGTGACAGCAGTTGGTCTCCATCTCTGCTGGAGATAGAAATAGACAAAGGAGAATCAGCAGCAATTGAGAACGGTGAATATACGACGAACGTAAATTAATCTCAGAAAGAAGGTAGAAGGTATTTTAAAGAATGATTTAAAAAGAAAAAAAAAAAACGCAAACAAACACGCAGTGAAAGTTATTGCAAGAACGTGTTGCATTTCATACGTCAAACACATCCATCCCTCTGTCACAAACCTATAGCTTCAGCGCCAAGCTACAGTAATGATGAAAAATCATAATAGACAAAAAGGACGAAATAAACGTTGTTCATATTGCTCCGTAAAAGATCATAATTGAGACGCCGCGCGAGGGCACGCACAGCGCGGGAACTGTGTGAATGCTCGACCGGGCGCCAGCGGAGATGCGCCGGTGAGTGAAATGTTGCGCGCGCGGGAAGGCACAGGGTGGGCGTAAAGGAGGTGACTCTGACGGTGATAAGAGTGATTGGAGGTGGTGAAGATAGTGATGAAGGAGGTGGTGAGTTAGTGATGGAGGTGGTGAGTTAGTGATGGAGATGGTGAGATAGTGATGAAGGCGGTGATATAGTGATGCCTCGGGTGTTGGAGGCGGGTGTTGTGTTGGAGGCGGGTGTTGTGGTTGGAGGCGCGGGTGTTGTGTTGGGATCTGGTGCGGGGTGTATGTGGTTGGAGGGCGGGTGTTGTGTTGGAGGCGGGTGTTTTGTGTTTGGATGGCGGGTGTTGTGGTTGGAGGCGGTTGTTGTGGTTTGGAGGCGGGTGTGTGTTGTGGTTGGAAGGCGGCGGTGGTTGTGTTGGAGGTCGGGTGTTTGTCGGTGGTGCGGGTTGGGGCCGGGTGTTTATTTATTTTTATTTATGTTTTTTTGTTGGGGGAAGATCAATTTAATTTAGTTTAATTTAATTAGGTATTATTACAGAAAAAATTAGGATTTACTTGGAGATACTATGTGGCCTAGGTTTTGCGAAGGGCCGTTTTAGAGTCCATTTATCAGTACCTTACATCGGCTTTCGGCTGTGTCTAGTGATCGTTTTCGAATATTTCTGGGTATTAGTCAACCCCTGGATATGGTCCTTCATTCGGCATCAAAGCCGTCGGGATTAAGAGACCGACAG
>BOPP01000084.1:5369360-5402965 GCA_017312745.1 Gryllus bimaculatus | reverse complement strand
TATACATTCAAGTTCAAGCGTAAACCTTATGAATAAGTAAAATAAAGCAATTATTCTGCAGAGCACGCTGGAACTTGTATTTTAAACGTATCTCTCCAGATATGTACAAATCCTTTTCTTTACTAACCGTTCCTGTCGCGATTGTGTTTTACTTCATACTTCAGTTGGCTTATGCGAGTCATGAAAAGAAGAGAGATTGTAGCGTGCTAGGATTTTCTGGTGAAAATATGCAATGTTTAAGTTAAACGTAGGAATACCCGGTAATACTACCAGCATTACCATTTCGTTTATACGTTAATTTACCAATATCCACAAGAGCTCTGCTGCGGCTCTTAATATTGATTGGGACGATATTTTAAACTAGGTATTTATGTCGCAAGTATTACAACACGCGGTTATTAAGGAAAGGAGAAAACAATGTCGTATGCCAAGCTCAGAAACTGCGGGTTGATTTTATTAAGGACGGTTTGTGCGCGTCAGCGTTTGTTATGGCATCTCTATTCAATTTATGATGCCACGGTTGACGAATTTCGCTCCAAATGTTAAGGTTATGACACAGACAGTATCTCTGGGCGCTTCCATCGCCATGTTCAGAGATGCTTCGCCATGTTGTCGGAGCCGTTGTGTGAATCGAATCTATGCGAGTGAGAAGTATTGAAAACTCTATTTCGCTCTATTCCATAAGTTTGAATTTCTTTAAAAGCTGTTTTTATTTTATTGATTTACTTGAAAAGGGAAAAAAAAATCAAGATTTTTGTTTTCAATTCCAGAAAGACAGCATTCTAACCTAACAAGCAGTATCAGATATTTGTTATTTTTTTGAATTACCAATATTGTTCCAAAACTACTAAAATTTTCAAAAAAATGTACTTGACCTAAATGAAAGAATTTTAGTATGGACAACAAATTTTATAAGAAGATCAAACCCTTGTTTTCAATTTTGTAGTAGTTGAAGGAAGACGCCGAAAATTATTCCTACGTTTGGGGTTTTTGAAATGTCAGAGTTAACTGTGAAAATTGAACCCATGCCACCTTAATATGTGTATTTTATTCTACTGTTACTGTTATTGAAATTGAAAGAAAAAGATTGGAGCCAATGTTAGAAAACTTGAAAGAGTCCGGAGGGCGCCTTGTAAAGTATTCCTACATTTTCAAGAAAGTTTTCAAAATCGCGGCACCTTGAGTGGAGTGAGATCGACTGGGGAATATCCATTTTGGGAAAAATCATACGTATAGATTAGGCGCTAATGGTGTTCATAAACTGATAGACTGACGGATGGACAAAAAGGTAGACGAACAGACGATTCGATAAGAAAAAAGCAAAAAATTTCGGTATTAGGGGGCACCAAAACGTGTATTTCCGTAGAAATCTCGAAATCGAATTTTCGCAGTATTACATAAGTTTCTCAATACTACGTATATACTTACGTATACGGAAAAGTAAAAAGAAACATTTTGGGAAAATATTGGAGAAGTTTCATGCTGTTCCAACGTTATGGACCTCTAAATGTATCGAAATTTTACATATTCACATAAAGTACACACCTTGATATTCTACAATAGAGTTAATAATATACAAGAAGTTAAGAGGATTATCAAATTGCTCGAAAGTTAAGTGTCATACTCAAATACCAAACTCGGGCAATGTGACAAATGTTTTTCTTACAACCACGTGAATAGAATGGAAGGGGATAATGAAACATTGTAATGTATTCGTTGGACAGGTTCAAGGATTTTTGTTTTGTTAATCGCCTTGATCGAACAACGGTACCTCGTCACGAAATTTACTAGGCGTTGGGTAGCGTCAACTGTGACGTAAAAGTCCTCGGCAAAACGGACTCTGAATAAAATACGATGGAATTAATGCGTTGAACAGCGTATACCCAGTGTCTTACTACCTTTCATTTGCTGTAGTATCAGGGGCATTCAAGAACACCTTCGGCCTGGCATCCGAATACGCCGGAACGCAATATCCTACCAGGGCTCTGGACGGGGTCACTCTGCCCAGTAGCTGTCTGGGTTAGCACCAGAGTTTGAATAAGCGCCACGCAGTACGCCGCCGGGACGAATCCCTATTCAATTGTCCATGATGAGTGTCGGGCGCTGCGACGCCGAAGCCAAGGATCCAACTGGGAACAGTGCTGAAGACTGACACCTCGGCAAGAAATTGGAAAAGCATAGCGAAGCGTCAACTCGACTTAAAAGGTTGAGGATATAAATATACTCTCGGGTTCGTCTCTAACCGATGATTGAGCATGTGTTTATTCACAACGCATTGAGGGTCTTTCACGTCGAACAGTAACCGAAGAGAAGTATCAACGGTCGCAGGTATTTTGGTCCGCCCTCGTCCCGTTGTGCCTGAAAACTTTGGTCATTGGCCGAAGTCGGTGTTAGAGTGCAACTAAGAAATTAAGACTCGTGTTCTTGTTAGCTATCCCAATTAAAAATGAAACGTCAATTTTATTGATGAATGTTAATTGAATGTTATGTTATTGTCGAACAGTAACCGAAGAGAAGTATCAACGGTCGTAGGTATTTTGGTCCGCCCACGTCCCGTTGTGCCTGAAAACTTTGGTCATTGGCCGAAGTCGGTGTTAGAGTGCAACTAAGCAATTAAGACTCGTGTTCTTGTTAGCTATCCCAATTAAAAATGAAGCCGTCAGTTTATTGTTGAATGTAAACCGTTTAATATTCTTATTCTTTATTCAATTGTTTATTATTCCCGAATGTCTTTTATACATACCAAACATGTTTCTTTCATGTTGTGAATTTAATGAATATACAAACGAAGTGTCACGTTATATAACTGTAATGTTCAGACCTATTTAACGTGGTCCCTATTCTCTTCGGATGAATCTCAAAAGATCATTCTGTTTTCCCATTCATTCTTGAAACATTTACCTACAAATTGCACAAAATATATGAAGAGGTCATTAGCCAAATTAATTTATTCGATACATTCTTCTTTGAATGGAGATAATATAGGAAATCACAAACAGATCTAGTACACAATTGATCCGTGGTAAACAAAAAGGTTCGATGTCACATTTTTTTTGGTTTTGAGTTAACAGTGGGAAACTGTACTTAAATTTAAAATTAAACTTTACATTATAAAAGATCGTTATCTGTTATTTCTGTGACGTCTGTAGACAGACCTTTAACTGTTAATATTTAAGAAAATGTTCGATGTCCGGAATTTAGAACCTTTTTGCTTGTCCTTGAAAATTTGAAGCTACTGGATATCAAAGGTTTTTGTTTTCTCCGATTCAATTGCAGAAATAATTTTTTATGTGGATGCGTTTGCCTTTTGATTGCATGTGCTTATGAGGCGCTTCATCCTGCCTCCCGTTATTTGATTCAACAAGCTCTCCTCCAGCGTTTCAATGACGCTCTGTTGGATCGGGAGAGACCTTGATCATAATTTTCACAAATGGTCTCGTTTTGCATGTCAATGTCATGTCACCGGTGTCGAGTGTACTTGTTGGCGCGCGGAGAGGAGACGTATTAGTCTGGCATAACGACATACGTTTGTGCCATACACACATGACAAGAGGACAATGGAATTTTCTCCTGACGGTAGATGTTGCTGAAAAAATCCGCCCTTTAAAAAAAGTTCTGAGAGAAGAAGGATGTATTAAGAAAGAGGTATTGCGAATGGTTGTAAAATCAAAACTAGGTTTCACAAAGAACCAACTTAATATTGTGAAGAATAACATTATAAAACGTTTTGAACAATAAAATACTAGGTGTAGTGAGAACACATTTAATTTAATTAACACTATTTAAAAATAATAAAATGCTTTCTTATAAACTACACTGTAAGTGACTGAATGAATAACGGAATCTTTCCGGGCATCAGTAATCTCTTATACACTGTACTCAGGAAACATTACAGACACCTTTTTATAGCAAGATTCATCATTAAAAAACAGATGAATTCCGTTTTTATTAAACACTTCTAAGAACAAGTTATTCGTAAAATTTTAAAAGAAAATTATCGTTCAGAATCTCAGTAAATAAACCTAGAGGTGCTACAACAGCACACGCACTTTCGCCTTATTGGTAATAGTTAAGTAATATAGAAATATTTTAATTTCTGCCATACTAAAAACTCAGTTATAATTTATAAAAGATCAAATCCAAACGAAACGCCTTGGACAAGAATAGTAGTTATTTCTAGCTTTATCAAATGAAACAAATATGAATAAATTTAACTATTATATTATTTGAAGCACATTCCAAAGAGAAAGATTTTCACATAAGTTTCCCTCAATTATATTGACGTACAATTTCTGAATACCATAATCAGTGATCAAAACTTCTTAAAGTAAAATAAACGTATTTGTTAATTCTACGTTAAATATATTACCTTCCTTAAATCTATTTCCTTTCAAAAGAATGTTGTCTACATCGTACGATTAACACGACCGGGAACAATGTCAAAAATCCTGAGAATTTCCAGCGCAGCGTTGCCACTTTGCGAAACGAAAAATGTATCCTTTTTCGTTTCAAGGTCCCGGCAATAAAGAATTTTTTGTCGAAAATTCGCCGTCCCTTCCCCCAGGATTACAATACTTTCTCTATTCTGTGTAAGCAGTAGCGAGAAAGTACACATCTTTGAAATTTAATGAATATGTAGTGCAATACATTTTATATTACAGAATGACCATTTATCATAAAACGTATTTCGATGTAGTGAATTATTATTTAATCTTTGAGATTGTCCATGACAGAAAGTCTATATAAAAATAAGATAAGCAATTTATCAATGTTAGAAAGCATATCTGTTTTGTTTAAAAAATTATACATCCGTTTAGATAGCATGGTAAGCATGGCAAAAATCAATTAAAAGGCACAATGATCCAGACGAGGTTTTCTTCATTGAGTATTTTGTACATGGAAAATGAGACCTTCAGAAAAATTTTAAAATTTTTTGATAAACGTATTGAAGAATTCTTTGTGAAAAATTTATATAGAAATTATTCTAATCTACTATTTCGTTTTAAATGTATACTTGGATTGAATCAGTTCTTTAATAAAATAACAATTAACTTCAAATTTAATGATATACAATTTGATATTTTCTTTTCTTGTGATCTGAATTTTGTTTGAATAAAGTGCAATTTTTGGTTTAGTTTACTACTAAAAATTCATAATAGTTCAAACTTAAACTTTAAATGCGAATTATTATGAAATAAATTTATCTGAAATGAATTTGGTATATTTTTCAATGTATTAAATATAATTAATTTTAATTTGATACTAAATGTGATAATTTTTATAATATATTGCGTATTTTATTTTCGTAGTCAAAGCTTTCATTATGTGAATTTAGTTTCTTTGTAAATGTTGTGCGTTCTGTTTGATTTGTGATTGTTGCAAGCACTATATATGGTGCTGAGAATAAATGTCTAAATACGTGTTCTCGACATTTTTATTTATTATCCATGTCACATTTTTATAAAGGTTAGTACCACTCACAATGTTTCATTTAACATATTGATATTTATCAGAGTAACTATGTATTTTATTATCCCTCATGCAATTTACAAACTGAAAAATGAGAAATGAACTGCATCGTAAGTGGGCTGACCTAGGGCCTCTTTTCAACTAAATCCGGCCTTGACTGCGCTAACTTCCTCTTAGCGCCACAATATCTGCGCTAACTTCCTCTTTCCCTATACCTGTTAATGTCCATTTGCGTCGTTTGGGGCGACTCCGGGAACAATTCGGAATCCGACATAATCTCTGCTCAATTTCACTACTTTAGTAAAACCGAACAACACCACTAACTGTCCGAATGTTCTCTACAAAATACACCACGAGAATAAATACACGAAAACACAGAACCAAAATGCAATTACAAGTCCTGAAACACAACCTTGACGAATTAAAAATAATATACGCGGCATCAAGCGGCGAGGTTTTACATCTATTGATACATTCATATATATCGATAATTGAAACAGACAACCCCATGTTTTCTCTGGGATAGCGGCAGCGTAGTGTTAAGTACACACGTTTTCTAATCTTACCCGGCTTGAAATCTCAAGGCCGCAGGGATTCGAGAGTAGAGGGGGAAGTTGAAAGGGGGGGGGTGGAGGGAGCCAGGAGGCGGCGCTCGCGCGCGTCTGCCCATACCAAAAGCATTAGCCTACCGCATCGCACGTGCCAGCGAACTTACTTGGAAATTAATTGCTTTAGTGTCTTCGTTCGGAAGTGGAGAAACACCAAATTCACCTGATGGACCGGCTCTGCTCTCATCATCTACATCTTTCCCACTGACATCGTTTCCTCACTATTATAACTTGCATCACTTCCACTGTCACTATTATCGTTTGCTCCATTTCCGGTAAAAATAATTAATTCTTGATATGGTGTATTAAATAACTGGGCGGCGAATCACTCTCTTATAGAAACCGTCGGCAGCATATTCCACGTTCTTCCTCTCTTTATTCGGAGTTGAAATTGAACACAATTCTCCCCATTCATTAGAAGTCATTCCTTATTACTTCTGCAAATAGATATTTTAGAAACACCCGTAGCAGCAACCAAGAACTGCATTGACATTTTTAACACATACTTTTGCTTCTCTCGTCGTAAATTGATGTCCTTTCGCAACGACTTCACGCGTCTGGCTGTGACGGACTTCTTTGCGCAACTTCCTCTGAACCGGACGCATTGCGATAACCTCAAGCAGAGCAATAATCACTTAAACAGAACTTTACGAATCACGTACAAATGCTTTACTGTAGTGGGAAAAGCAACTGCAAGCTTGCACCTCGCGCACTGTCGTTCACACGAGAGTAGTAGGTCCGTCAACGCGCGCTGGGAAGGGACGTGCTCCCCTCTAAACCGATAAGTTTGATGAATGGACTCTTCTGCCAGAGCCCGCCACCTTCAGCGGCCACGCTTAAATGATACTACTGTTGAAATATTTGTCACATGAATAGTTCAGAGGGCCATGGAAGTGGGTAGTACCCAGAAAAGTCTTGAAGTAAAATATATCTAACATTCTCTAACGCTGAGCAGATAAATAACTTGCTGTGCAAAAAGTGCAAGGTTAAAAAATATTCCTTTGGATTTAATTAATTAATTTTTTAATTAATTTTCAGCGAATTGTTTCAGTTAATAAACATTTTCCACAACTCTTTCTAATTTTTCATTTCCATATTTTCTCCCCACAAAACAACTAATCTGAGCACAAATAATCGAATCAAATCGCATCCACACGCCTAAACTCGCGGAAATGTTTAAAGAATCATGACCAGGTGTGCATTACATTATCAGTACGATCGCTTGCCATGCAGAAGAACCAGTGGCTTCAGCCTCCCCTCCCCGAGAACAACAAGCAACACAGCGGTTGCTTCACGAGGTCAACTGCGGCGCGGTCGCGTTCCCTGGAATCATCTGGGAAGTCGTTATTAACGGAAACGAGAGCAACGGCCATGTTAGGCAACGCACGATGACAGTGGAGGTCTCAATACGTCTAATTGCGGGACACAGGCGGGCTGTGACACGCGGAGAATGCGGCTGCGAAAGGGAGCGAGCCTGGGTCGGAGGTCGCTCATCTAGGAAGGCCTACGTCATCGTTCTAGTTACGTGGAGGTAAATCTTGTAAGGATGTCGCGTGGAAATGAGAGAGCATTTTTGTTTGTTTTCGCTCTAGCCCTGGGGTTTTGCCAAGAACCACAAATACGAGATCAAAAGTAATGAATACTTTATTATTTTGTTAAAACTACTCACTTCTTTTTGAACATTTGCCCAGTTGCTGTAATTAAAAACCTAATTATGTGTGGACTAGTCTCTTCCTACATAACTTGTACATTCCAGACCAGTCGGTAAAGGTATGATCCAGTTAGTACGCCCACCACATCACACAGCCAGACTTTATACAGTTGCTTGAGAATGTTACAAACTTCTAGGGCTTAAATAGTGTCGAATATTGTCACTTTATGCCAATGAACATTTAATGAAAAATCTTACTTAACAAAGTGATTTATGTGACATATGTTAATAATGATAGGATACTCGCACAAGTGTTTGACAGATATACAACTTCTTTTGACTGCATAAGAACGTTCTTAATTATGGCACATTAGAACGTAATAAAATGAAACTGTTGAATTTTGTTATATTTCCAGCCCTTTTTATTTTACATTCTTAAAACATGCACATAACTTAGAAAGTAATTGCGCATTTATTATTGATCGTCCATATTGATAAAAATGGTCGAAAAATCCTTTAAATTATTTGTTAGTCTTTCATTAAAATAAAATAATATGAGAATTGGTTACGAAAATAGTCATAACGAATGCCGTTAGGCCAAATTTATTACCGGGGAAAGGACATCCTTCTCCTGTGTTTGTTACGGTACTGCTAAGGCATTCAAAGGTTTTTAGCATCAGTGAGGATTACGTATGGAAAAGCTGCTGCTTTCGCGTGGCACTAGGAAGCAACTGTCGGTGTTATCACCACATTCTCAAACGACAAGCACAAAGTCGTCTGGTACAACGTATAAATACATTTCCCCTGCAGCGCGAAGAGAGGGAGAGAGAGAGAGAGAGGGAAAGAGAGAAGGAGAGAGGGAGCGAGGGAGAGGGCAAGAGGGAGAGAGGGAGAGTGAGAGTGAGAAAGAGGGATAGGGCAAGAGGGATAGGGAGAGAGTGAGAGTGAGAAAGAGAGAGTGTGTGAGGGAGAGTAAGAGAGAGGGAGAGATGGATAGAGGGGAGTGAGAGATATTGAGAGTGAGAGAGGGAGAGAGATGGAAATAGAGGGAGAGAAGGGGGAGAAATTGGGAGACAGAGGGAGAGAGAGGGAGGGAGAGAGAAGGAGGGAGAGAGAGGGAGGGAGAGAGAAGGAGAGAGAAGGAGGGATAGAGAAGGAGGGATAGAGAGGGAGAGAGTGAGGTAGAGGGGGAGAGTGAGAGTCAGAGAGGGGAAGAGAGAGGAGAGAGAGATGGAGAGAGAGAGAGAGAAATTTAGAAGTTCCTTAAACAATGTTTTTAAATGTTGCTTGGAGGTAACCATTGCGACAGTGTCGACAGATAGAAGTGAAAGAGTACCGGGTTTTTATATACAAAACACAAACTATTTTATTGTGGGGACAATAATGACAGATTTATGACTACTCATGCTATGATGATTTGATCTTCAAATTGATGTAATCGTAAAGTATTTAATAGACCAAGTATTCTACTTGATCAAAAGAGCTCTGCATGTATTTTGACACAGTTTTATAGTTCTCTAAAAATAATCGCGAGGTGGGGCTCGAACTCACTACCCCAGCATGCCTTAGCTACTGTCTTATTAGCATTAACCAATTGCGCCACTGAGGATATAATACCAAAAATTTTCCTTTGTATATCGTTTTCAGGTGTCCCAGTTGTAAAGCTCTGAATAAGTAATTCCTGCGATAAAGTACATTGTAGGATTTGTATCCATATTAATTTCTTGAAACGACTGGAGAGAGTCGGATTTTAGTAATCAGGGGCTAACAAGTTTTAATTAGCAGATGAACTATTCATTTTTCTATTACTTTTAAGAGTAAATTGCGGAAATGATCTTTGAGGACCAGGTCGTTAAATGACAACAGAAAGCAAAGCTTGAGTGTTATAAGCATTCATTAATAATAGTTCGTGGTGCAAGTGTCCTCCTCAAGTTCATCAGTATTTCTTATAAGAAATAAATATCACTAAACTAATTAGTAGGGAACGGAATTTATTGTAATAAAAACAATATATATATATATATATATATATATATATATATATATATATATNGTGTGTGTGTGTGTGTGTGTGTGTGTGTGTGTGTGTGTGTGTGTGTGTGAGTGTGTGTGTGTGTGTAATACAAAATATGTAAGAAAAGAATGTAAAATAAAAATTTCTTTTAGTTTTTAAAATTGATCTAAATAGCATTTTCCGAGCAAAGAACATCTTCGATCAGATATTAACAAGGATTCGGAGCGGTTAAAGCAAGTTGTACTTCCACATATGTAATAGTACACTAGTATATGTGTAGTTTTACGGAAATTATGTAATAATATGTAATAATACCAAAATATATTTAAAAAAAAGGTTCTATTTCATTCAGAATGTCTTCTAAACTCTAAAAATGATCATTAAATTCAGGTATCTTGTTCCTGTAAAAATATGTTTCTACATGAAAATCCGTTCCCTACAAGTACTCGAACGAGGCAAGTTGCTGCCTTGCTAATTCCAGGCTTGAACTTGTGGAGCTACAGAATGGTACACACTTTCTCGTAATAGTTAGTTTTTTAAATTTCTTTGGTCTTGGCTAGCTTATCTGTCTTGACCCACCCTCTTGCGAACAGTCATCTAAAGCCGCCCAAAGCACATTTTTTGTTGAAATTTCTTCAATTTTTCGTTTTTCTGAAGGTAGAATCGAAATATAACTGTAAGTATGTAATAGAAAAGTAGAACCTGGTCCTATAGGTGCCTGGAGGAAAATTGTAGCCGCCGGCTGCTCTGATCAGTAGTTCTCCGATCAATACCAGTCGAATGTCGGAGCAGTACACTAACAAACGGTCTACGGATCGCGCGTAATGGGTGAACATGAAGATCAAGAATAAAATACAAACGACGGAAATGAAATTTCTGCAAAGCGCACTAGGGTACTCGCTACTCAACAAGAAACGTAATTCTGAAATAGATGTTTTAAAAGTCAGTATATTATGAGAAAACATTTTCGAAAATAAAATTGATTGTTAATGATTCCGGTCGCGTCAACTGCTAAGATCATCAGTGTCGTAAGTGTAGTCCATGTTTTTCCTTGGTAGGTGGCGGTAGTCTGCCCCGCGCGATGATGAAATAGGCGCCAACCTACCAACGGGGTTTTCCCTGTCAAGGTACCTCACACCAGTGGGCCACCGCACTAGCCGGGACAAGTTCTAAGCACCCGACCGGCCTCCCGGCATGTGTGTCAGTTGAGGGCATGTTTCTAAGTAAGGGGTGATGATAGGACAAGGAAGAGGAAGGTAATATCGCGAGCTATCCGTGTCCCGTTTGATAGAGTACTACTCCGGAATTCGCCTGCTGTTGTTCGGAGAATCCACAGAGAACTACCGATCAGATCAGATGGCTGCTAGAATTGTCCTCCAGACAGTGACTGAATTCGACCAAGTTACTAAGCTAGTGTCGAAAATCCCGCTACCGTCGGCACTCGAACCTATTACCCTCCCGGTCAGAGGTACTGCAGTGACATCACATTGAGCCACCTCTTCCGGTCCGGAAATAAGGTAAAATGGTACAATCGTCTATCAAGAATGCCAATGAATTTTACTTCCATGACTAAAACTTCCATTAAAGGCTATTAACTGTAAAACAGAAGGAAGAAGGGTCATTGGTAGACCGAGAATAATAAATCGGTGCCAGAACAGATCACATGTCCTAAACCGTGTAGGGAGGAATACTAATAATAAGAAGAAATGAATAAGATCTAACTCGTTGCTAATTCCTAATTAACTCAACCGTTATCCAGAAAATGCGAGTAAACGTTTCATTTGGGCAGAATAAATGCATGGCATGCCAAGTCAAAGGAGAGCAACGGGCGTATTAGGGATGGCGCCGGCGGCGGAGTGCGGCGCGGGGACAGCGCGACGAGTCGACGCAGGAATGCGGTCGGGGAAGGAGCGAGCGGAGCGCGAGGGTCGGGGGTCGGCCACGCAACGAGCAACCAGACTCGCAGCAGATCGACTCACGAACATACAGACCAGGGGCCGCTTGCGGTCTGAGTAGGTTGTTGACGATGTTGATGTCTAATACGCTGGTTTTGGGAACTTGCTCATCTACCCCATCGGCAGAGTTGACGGCAGGGTTGACTCAGAGTTGACTCTCTCCACTGCGATGCTGCTGACCGGGAAGGCCTAGGGATCGGGTCCCGGCGGTGGCAGTTCTTCGACACTAGCTAGGTGGGATTCAGTCGCAGACCGGAGGAGAATGCTAACGGTCGGCTGATATGATCGGCACTTTTCCGTGGACTCTCCTCTTGATGGAAGAAGCAATGAATGTCGGAGTAAGAACCTAACAAAGAAGCCACGGACTACTCGCGGTATTTTCTTTCTCTACCTTGTCTCCTCTGATACACTCTTAAATGCACTTACTGCACGACCACACATGTCGCGATAACAATCGACAGCTAGTGCAGAACTTGTCCGGGCTGGGCCGGCATCCCGTATGTATATTTCTCTATGGGCCGTCCATAAATTACATAACGCAATTTTGGAGTATTTTGAATACCTCCTCTCCCCCCTTTAACTCACACTTGAACGCGAACTCTAATAATTACGTAAGACTTGCGACAAAGACCAATATGTACAACTAAATTATAAGGCAGAAACAAGCTGTATTAATTGCATTTGTGTTATTCATTAAACATTGTTATAATTAAAGTGAGAATTAGTTGGTGGTGCGGACTGCGCATAAAAATAAGTTTGGGAAACGTTTTTTAATGAAGGAACGACGCGTAGGCCAGAAAATATCTGACAAGCCGTCCACATTCCATCGAGGATGACGCATATGTTGCGAGTCTATTGTGCCAATTAATTGGATTCTAGAGTATACTATAGATCAGTTTTGAATATTTTCTTCGTAATCTAAAATATTAAATCTATATTTCATTGATGAAAAATATTTTAATTTATTGTAACACGTTATAGAATATAACGTCTTTCATTTATTATATTTTTAATTTAATTTCTTAATATTAAAATGTTTTAGTATAAGACTGAATAAAAGGAATTATTTCAGGAAATATTGAAATATTTTAAAAATAAATATCAGCATCAAGTAATACTAAATTATGGCCTCCCTACCTCTATGTAACGCAACGTAACGCTGCCTCAACTCCCCTCTTCAGCGTTACGTAATTTTTGGACGACCCCCTAGGGGAGAACCCTGCAAGCTAACATGTATGTCGGCACCGGATCACACGTTTCACAAGTGGAGGAGCACCTCATCCCCCGGGATATAACATACACCTCACTCTCGGAGCTAATCCCATCAGTGGTTGACGCGGTCGGAATCAATATTCACTCGCTCACGTCGCGTCGCGTTGCGTCGCGTCGAGGCGAAGGCGCTCGCTGGCGGTTGCAGTCGGAGGGTGGTCGCCATCGCGGTGCGGCGCGGCGCTCTGTTTATGCGCCCAGCTCCCGCACGCTCCCTGCAGAGGTTGCAATGGCTGCGCGAGCGCTTTACGAGCGTATTTACACTCGTCCGAGGCTGCTCGGGCGCTCGCCGAAGAAACGATGGTGCACCACCAACCCAGTTGCTCCTTCTCCAAACACGAGAGGTCGGAGGAATAATTGAGTTCGGTGTTGACTTAATAATAATAATAATAATAATAATAATAATAATAATAATAATAATAATAATAATAATAATAATAGCAGTAGACCGGGTAAAGTGGCTCAGTGCGTAGCGCGCTGACTTCGTAATCGGGAGATCCGGGTTCGAATTCCGGGCCGGTCAACCTGACCGGGGTTTTCGTGGTTTCCATTGGTCATAAGGCGAATGCTGGGATGGTTCAAAAAGTCCACGATCACCTTTCACCAATACCATATCACCATCCACGATTGTCCCTTCACTATCCTATCACAATCCATGATTGTTCCTTCACCTAACGTCAACCTATCATCTCATAATTCACACTTCAAGGCGTAACAATCTTGTCATAAACCAAGGATACAGCTGAAAAGCTGATCCTGGAAGAATTACGCACGTTAATCGTGTTGCGTGGTCAGTAATGGCCTATACGCCAATAATAATAATAATAATAATAATAATAATAATAATAATATTAATAGTAATAGTAATAATAATGATATAAGTTAAAAAGTATTTTATACAGGTGGCATGCAACTAAGCGGCCTGGAGGGTAGTTTAAACGTCTAGTTAGGGATGTCCAATTCCCGGTCGATCCATGTGCATCCACGCGGTGGATGAAGGAGGTTGACGGCTGGTTTTCACGGAATTTTTCCGTTTAGTCAATACGTCAGTCCACCTTTGTTCCAGCATCATTCAAATCATAATCTATTCATCATATCGTTCGTCAATACAGATGCAACAAAGGTTGTAAAAGACAGGCTGTGGAATCCAAATAATGGATACATTTTAAAACATTCGTTAGTAAAATTATATTTAGTATTTATTCGTGGGGTATATGCATTTCATAACTGGAAAAGGCCATTTTAGATGTGGTAATGAATACAAACAAAAGTTGTTCGATTTATACCAAAGCAGTTGAAATCTATGTAAAGTGATTAAATTAAACGAAGAATTAATTAGAAAATAGTAAAAGTAATTGTGGAGAGTTTTCTTTTAAGTTAATGCCTGAGACGAACATAATATTTTGTTCAAGTTGACAACCTTTTTTTTTTTATTATGCCTTCCTCGGGGCTATAACAAACAATCTAATTTCCTTGCATATTTATACATAAAATATAATTTTATATTACAAATGGCATCACTTGCCCTTTTACAATATGAATTCCTTGCCAGATTCAGATATCCCGCACCCCTTCATGCGCGAATATCTCACAATATAACACTCTTGTTCATTCTTCACCCTATTGTCTCACGAAGGTTATGTGTGACGTGCCGGGAATCGTGGACATCGCTGGATACACTAACAGAAATCTATTCATTCATTCTGGCAATGTAGCTGGCCCAAGTGCGGTTATTCAGAGGAAATAGATAAAGTGGCACTTTATACAAGAATTATATTTCGAATTTATTTTCCTTATCATGTAATATAAGTATTGTTAGTAATAGAAACGTAAGTGTAATTTGAATGATACTGCACGAAACGTTCCTAGGCTGTTAAAACTCACGAAGGCGCTGGATGAGTTCGCCACTGAAACGTCGGCTATATTATTACAATGTCTTTGGCCACCTATCAATGCCTCGTTCATCTTTCAGGATGGGCTTGCTTTGGCACATGCTGTAACAACACTCGCGAAAACAGTGTGGACTCCACACCGCTTCTAACGTGCTGGTGAAGTAGAGGCCAAAGAAATACAATTCTTCTACTTCTAGTATGAAATTCAATATTAATACTGTATTATATATATATATATATATATATATATATATATATATATATATATATTATCCACCCATTTTAGTCAATGTGTGAACATTAACCAGCTAATTTGAGAATTCGGACATTAGCCCTATCATCTATAACCCTGATATGAGGAAAAAAAAGTTTTAGAACTCGTAATACAACTAGTAAGATGTAGCAGAGTTGATACAACGAGTTGGAAAAGTAACTTTCAAAAGATCGACTGAACCGTGGTGAAACAGAAATTTAGGTGAATCACCCGGGATGCTTTTCTTTTTGTTGTGGTGTGTCGTTCGCAGATAGCTTGAACTGTTTTGATAAAGTGGGGCCTGATGAGCCCGGATAGCTCAGTCAGTAGAGCATTATGCTATTAGGGTCCAGGGTTCGAGTCCCTGTTCAAGCTGTGTTCAATTTCTCTAAAAAAATCGCAATGGACTTACAGAAATCACAATAAAATATATTAATTATTATTAATTAATTAATTTCAAGGAGTTTTAATTTTTACAATATAAACATTGTGATAAAAGATGAAATTTGTACAGGGCAATCACTGCGTATGCGACCCTAGTGACGGAATTAGCTAGGCTTTTGCACTTGACGTAAGAGTAGTACAGAAACAATAATAAGTGAGTTTTTATAATTAATTAATTAACTTTATTTATTTATTTATTTATTTATTTATTTATTTATTTATTTATATATTTATTTATTTATTTATTTACTTATATCTGTATATTTAATTTTTAAAAAAGGTGATTTTGTACAAAAGACTTTGTATGAAACAAAAACATGATTCTTTAATTTTGTACTTTTAAATTTGTTTTTTGTAATTTTTCTAATAAAAAGAACGAGCAATACCGGAAAATAGAACTAGCACCATATTTCTTACAGTTCTTTATTACGTGCATAGAGGTAAAATAAAGAAAAAAATTGAAGCAGTTTTTGAGAAAAGAATATTCGTAAATTTCAAGCGCAAATTATCCCCAAACTACTCACTTTTACCAAAAAAATGTGCTTGACCATTTTTAAAGACCTAATTTTGTTACACAGACTTTGTCAGAGTCAAAAACCTCTGATCTTCAATTTTGTAGTTTTAAACCTTTTTTTTTCTTCAATTTTCGAAATTTCATGGAAGTCAGCAAAAATGAGTTCTAAACCATTCTCTTAAACGTACTACGCACTATTCAATACTTTGCACTATTCATACAAAATTTAATCAAAAAATTAGGAGCCTTTTTTGACAAAATTTTGAAAATGTGTTTGAGGGTTCATGTAAAGTACCTTCAAAAATCAAGGTATCTGTTCGAAACTCCCAAACCCACGAGTTCATTCAGATCGATTGAGGAATATCAATTTTGAAGAAAACCGGCTGAACGGTTTAGACGCTAACGTTGACCATAGATGGACAGACAGACATTTAGCCGACAAACAATTTTCGGTATGAAGAATCAACTAAACATTAATTATGGCTACACCACAAGTTAGAGAATTTTTTTCTAAATTTAGCACCAGGATTTATCTACATCTTCATTACGAAATATCGACTATATTTTTTTATTATGGCAAAATTTCAGCCTTTTCTGGCGCACGACTACATAACTTTCTCTTCTTACGAAAAATTCGTAAGTCAAGAAAGTAAAAATATGAAGTATAATTGTGTTTCGTTTAGAAGTTTTGTCATAAGTAAAATCGAAGACGAAGTAGATCGAGACACTCAGCCAATCTTAAATACTCGTACGTTGGTGATGCATTATGGTGCTTTCAAAATGTTGGGGAGTATGTATTCAATTTTTCTGCATTCGTAATTTTTACCTTCAATAGTGCACTATTACTTCTCTGTCACTATTACTTCAATGAATAGTACACTAGAAATGCGTTGGAGGCTTCCACACAAAGTGTTTTCCAACCATCTATTTCTCTTGTTAGAGGTTTCCCAATCGGTTTTTGCTGCCAACAAAACACGCCAATCAACAATATTCGCGGAGAGTGTGGA
Organism: Gryllus bimaculatus; assembly: GCA_017312745.1. Lineage (NCBI taxonomy): Eukaryota > Metazoa > Arthropoda > Insecta > Orthoptera > Gryllidae > Gryllus > Gryllus bimaculatus. Next base: position 5,385,889 of record BOPP01000084.1, on the reverse strand, counting down.
CGTCTTTTTAGTCAAGTCGTCTAAATTAAGGTAGTATGTGTAACACATTTGCAAAAATAAAACAACCCCCCAAAACAGATAAATAAATAAAAGAACAAAGCAAACCTTTATCTCAACCAGCACGACAACATAATCGCTAGCGACTGCTTTCGGATAGACTGGTTTGAAATGTTCAGTACAAAAATTGACTGACAAGTACGGGAAGAAATCTTACTCGTAGATAAGTATTTTCTAATTAAACATTTATTATTTAAGATTTTAAGAATTCAGAGTTAAAGACAATGACGAGGCCTTCAGATCTCAGCAACTTCTTCCAGTAAAGGAAGATAACTGTGTAATAAAATCAGAGTCAATGTTTCTCTTTGATTTCTTCGCATAATTCCGCAAACGCGTACTGCAAAGTTGGAAATTCGTTGGTAAGAACGCGCACAATAAGTCCCCAGTGGCGCAATTGGTTAGCGCACGGTACTTATAGGACAGTAACTGGGACATGCCGGGGTTGTGAGTTCGAGCCTCACCTGGGGAACATTTTTCACTGCTTCCGGAGAACGTGTACTTCTTGTCTTTCCGCTAATTGTGACATCAAATTAAAATGAAATGACAATGGTCTTATAAGAAATTGGTTTTTATGTTAGGAATGTATGCATCTTTACCAGATCTACTTTTGGAAGTATTTTTTGTCTGTTTTCTTGGTAATAATCATGTTCTTGTAATTCATGCCGTATGACTTCACAACAAAAGAATTTACCTTTTTTGGTGCAAATAAGTTTTGGTCAGGAGGTGGGATATATTTATCAGAAGCTGAGAGAAATTTAGTGCTAGCATTTATAGAGATTTAACAAATACATACACTTAAAAAAGTAGTTATTATTTTGTAATTGATAATTAACTTGGCTGTACGAGTTAAGAGAATTCGCTTTGCCTGAATTTGCTTTGTTCAATATTCTCCTTACTATTTGGCATTATTGAAAATAAATCCATGTACGTAGAATGCAAGTAACAGAGTTTCGATTCAAACGATACCAAAATATTCAAATCATCGTATGTTAAGGAATCATGGACAGATTTGTAGGCCTATAAATAAACAAGTTTTGAAATTCAAACTGGCAACATTACCCTGCGCCCTTTCCGAACTCTCGAGATCTTTAACGTGTAGATTTACGCACGTGTTGCCATATTTTGCGCAAGCTGCACCATACATAACGTATATCATCAGTAATATCCCTACATTGCACACATTACAAAGCCGCAGAGTGGAATGCGTAGCGCCACTATTCAGCGGAGAAACATTGCAGGGGCGGCGTGATTTCGAGATACTGTACGCCAGAGGAGGAAAATGTACGGCACGCTGGGTGAATTCGATATGCAATTGGATGGTGTGGTACCGAATGCGATGGCTAAGCGGAAGCGTTTCCTGTGTCTCTGCAGCGTTGCTTACAGGGTGGTGTAGTGAATGTAAGTGTGTCTGTAGGTAAGGGGTGAGGATAAGACAAAAAAGGAACGAAAGGTCGCATGCGGTCGCTAGCATGGATACTGTAGCGGCATTCGCCTGATGTTGACAACACCGATCAAAGCAGCCTGCCTAATTTTTTTTCTCAGAGAGCGGCTGAATCCAATCTAGCTGTCTAGTTAGTCCCGAAAATTCTGACACCGTCGGCACTCGAACCCAGATCTTCCCGATCAGAGGATCTGCAATGACATCATTTGATGCCTTGAGCCTCCTTGACCGGTAGCTCTCTCGGGCGTTGTCCTGAGAGGAAGGGATTGAAAAAGCGACCCTGACTCGAAGAGGAAGCAGACAAACAATAAGCCCCCGCCAGTAGTGTCCTCTGAGTCACTGTCGCGCCGCAGTCCGCTAGGCGGGGCTGCGGCGAAGCGCCCACGCCAGACTACGCAGTACGCCTCACAAGGACATCAACGACAGAGCCAGAGAACAAACGGCCGAGCGTTTCTGTGTCAAGTCTCGTTTTATGATCTCTTGTAACTAAGTTCGCTCGTGGCAGCTGGGATTTTGCTTCATCGCCAAGCATTAGCTCCGACCTCGCCATTCCGCTGTCGAAGACCAACGTACGCAACCTACGAAATGATTCGACGTTGTTCTCTAATTACCTTGCAAGAGTTCGCGTTACGACCTTTCTGTTCGATGCACTTCCCCTGCGGTGTTTTCAGAGGTCAAGGAGTCTTATTATTGTCTGATTCCGAACTGCACTTCACTTTTTTTGTTTCTTTCCACTGATGTCCAAACTGTTCTCCAATTATGTTTCTTTGGGACATTCAGATTTTTTCGTTGCCGTAATAAGTCATATGCATCAAGTGTCTATGTATATGAAAGTGTACTTGAGAAAGTAATTCTAATTGTGAAATGAAATGTAGGATTGCAGTTGAAGAAATAATTGTGACAAAGTATCTTTCATTGTAATTGAAAAGATAAAATATGAAAATAAGGCTACGTGGCTATTTTCGGTTAATATATTAACTAGAGACATGTTACTAACGTCGTCGCAAATCAGGAGCACATTCTGAAGCTTAGAACGTCTCCTGGGAGGGGGAGTCGCAGCTGGGGAGATACCTGCAGGTAATAAACCTCGCAATCTACATACGTCGGCGCTGGGTTTCACTACCCAGCAGTAGAGAAACACTCTCACCTCTCGGGATAAAACCTGCACTATACTTAGGGGACTCAAGACATCCGTAGACACACCAGAAATCAATTCATTCTCATAATTTCACTCTTCTGTTGACTCAAAAATTAATACGATTTGAATTAAAATTCATTAATGAAAGAAACGTCAAGTGCATTGTTATTTCTGTAGTAGTCAATTTTGAAAAAAAGAAGTTTGTTCTGAATGAAAAAAAAAATACCGCGTACTCTTGAAGCAACAACGTCAACTTATGGTAGCGTGACTCCATAAACGTACGTGGCTCCGCGACGCCCCACTTCACGTCTTGACATCAATCGCCTTCTTTCGTTACCACAGCTGTAAGTGACGATATTACCCGCTCGATAAAATACTCGGATGAAGGACCGGCCGCTCGGAGCGGTGGCGGCCTGCGGCGACAGCCAGCGATGTATATCTCCCGTGCGCGCGCCGTCCACCATTGGCCGTGCGCGTGCGAACCACGACTTTACGGCGGCGCCAGCGCTCACGGAACTGGAAAACGCGGCTGCGGCGGTCTCGGCAAGAGGAGATGGAGGCGCTTAGAAGATGGACACGTGAGGGAGGAAAGGCGAGGGAGCGTTAGATTGATTGAATATTTTCCGTGTTTGCGGGCGCGGCAACTACTATTGTCAAGATTTGTTATATCCGGGGTGTTATATCAATGGGTTTTTGTATCCGAAAGTTGTTGAGTTTTATATCCAAGAGTTATTATATCCAGGAGGCGAATGTTATATCTATGAGAAGTATGTTATATCCAAGAGAAGTATGTTATATCCAGGAGGAGTATGTTATATCCAGGAGGAATATGTTATATCCAGGAGGAGTATGTTATATCCAGGAGTTGGCACCTAGCGGGAGAGGTGGCGGTATTCCTTCTCGTTAGTTCGTGAAATCCAATGCCGAACTACTCTTCGGTTTGTGGGGTTTCTCCATTCAGGTTCCTCCGCCAGGGGGGGCTGTCTTAGCTGGAAAAACTGTTATACTCCCAACATGTGTGATAGTGTAGTGCATGCATGTGTTAGTACATGTGTGTGCAAGAGGATAGGAGAAGACAAGAATGAGGAAGGATAGGTCGCGTTACGCGTTAGGTGCAGTCTGTTGTTTATTTGTGAAGGTACGCATAGTATTGATTGAAGAAACTAAGGCAAACTACTTATCAGACCAACCAACCACTAGAATTCTCCTCCAGGCAACGGCTGGTTTCGACTGAGCGAAGTAGGTAGCGTCAAAAATCAGCCATCGTTGCGAGTCGAACTAAAGGATCCCTCTCTCAGATGTACTGCAGTGGCAATGATTGTTTCCCTGATCTATTGCAACCGGGGGGAGCGATAGAAAAAGTTGGGAATTGGTGAGAGGTTATCGGAAGTGTAAGAGCTATAGGGTTCTCGGGAGGTCAAGCTCTTCAAGGTGTAGCCTAGGTTTGGTGCGGTAGCAGCCAAACGCGGGTGAAGGGAAGATGATGTGCACCACCGCACTAGCAGGTAGCTCACTTTTTACGCCCCTGAAAGGGCTCTACGTCTGCACATGGCCTCCCATGTGCCAGTTAAATTGTACCGGAGAGGGTGATAATTACCTTTGGGAAGAGTAATTTTATGTCTGTAGTATAAGTACGTTAATGCAGGAAGACAAGAGCTGCGTAAATAAATTTATCTTGTATTTGAAACGAAAGTGTTCGAAGCGAAAGCCGAAGAGGCGCGGAATTCACAGAACGGTGGTAAGGGCGAGAGCTGAGATAAAAGGGTGCTTAGCGTGGAAGAATATTACATTGGGTAGGGACGATGAGGAGATATCTTGGGATTAAAGAGTGGATATCTTCTTGTGCTTATGGATAAGTAGTAAGGGGAATGATAAATAAGTCCAAAATTGCGGTGGCAACACAGGGGAAGAGAAGTTGCTGAAGTTCCAATAGCAGTCGTAGGAAACGAGGTTAAAGGTACTGCATTAAGCAATGTAATCATCTACAAACACAGGTCAGCCTAAATATCTACGAGGCACAAGTTTATTTCTGGGACCCCTTATGCATTAATCTTTTTACATATGACATTTTGCGTATAAAATAATGTTCAGCATATTTTTGAATTTTACATTTTTTGGGAAAATATCGTTTGTGTATTGATTTTAATCATACTCGAGTGCAGCGTAGATTACATATGTTAAATTTACATTTGACATTCTACTTCACAATTTTCAGAATATTTTTTGAATTTAGTTTCTTAGTGGGGTGGATGTAGGAATCTTTGTCTCATTTTTAGGGGAGGTGCATTGTTCGATTTTTGTAGCAGTTTTGTTCTAATTTTTTTACGCAATTTTAGGAGTTTGTGTGGGGGATCGAGATAAAATTAGTTTCTTTCACAGGTAGATTCGAAAGTTTCTTCAGTTTTGCCCTGAATGCGTCCTTTACATTCTAGTACACAATGTACAATTTTTTCAGTTTCTCGAAAATATAAAATTCTTTTCTTATTTTAGTCCACAATTTTTGTAAACCATTGAATATGATTTCATGAAGTTTATGAAAGGACACTTCAAAACTCGCTCAAAATAACAAGACTTTTATTTTGGGGACAACTAAAATTAAGTATATTGATTCTACTTGCTCATTACAAGTAATCTTTCAATACGATTCTAATAATGCTGTTTCAAACGTGAAATTTCAATAATCAAAAATGCAAAGTACACATAAAATTTGCAATAATATTGCAATTTTTGGCATTGTATGTAGTACTTCTGCAAACCTTAACTAGTGGTCTGCGGAATAGCACAGACTTTCGCGTATTAGTTTTCTACTTTCATTGGCCTGGGCTAGCTTTTCGGACTTGGCTCATACTCTTGCTTGCCTATCGCCGCCGAAAGTACTTAATATTTTGTTCAATTCTTCTGGTTCTCAATAGCATAATCGAAATATTTCTTTAAGAATATTAAAGAAGAGTATAACTTCGTCTTAAATGGCAATTTTCATTGAAAAATTTGGAGCAAATTTTCATTAATATAAATATTAACTACGTGAGAGACAAGTCAAGAAAATTACTTTTTTGTAGTTTTTGAAGTAACAAAAGATTATAACAATATGGCGTTTATGTCATATTATAGAGTGCATTTATCACTATCCCTACCAAAAGTTTAAAGAAAACATATGGACCCGTTGTTGAGAAAATATTGCTTCTGTATTTCTTTTAAATTGCACATATTGCTCGGAATATTACGTGAAAACTACTAGAATTTTCACTACATTTTACATGTCTTTAATGAAAGATTTCACTATGGAGAACACATTATATTTGAAAGAAAAAAATACATCTTAAATTTTGCAGTTGTTGGAAGAGGCTGCAAAATATTCGAACTTTTGCAATTTTCAAAAATTTATAGTTAACCCTGAAACTTGGACCTATACCACCTTTATTAGTGTACTATACTCTATTCTTACAAGAAATAAAATAAAAAACTCTAACAAGAAAAAAATTTGGAGCTGTTTTTGAGAAAATTTTGAAAGTGCCCCATGCGCTTCATGTAACGTAGCCCCAAATAATGAAGACTGCTTTCCAAAATCTCAAAATTTCGACTTAAGTCAGATGGAGAGGGGTTTCTTCAAACCTCCAACGAATAGTTTAGAGGCTAGTGGTGTTCACAAACGGACGGACGTTGAAAAAACAGCACTTTTCCTGTATCAGGGACACCAAAAAGTGTATTTCCGTTGAAATCTCGAAATCAATTTCACGCAGCATTACGTAACTTTCTCTATACTAGGTATATTACTCCGTATATATGTAATTATACGGAAAATCAAAAAGATTTGCCAAACTTTCGGGCTCTAGTGATCACCGTGGTGGCGTGGAACACGAAGGCGACCAAGGGTAATGACGAAATAACGACAGGTACCAGGATAGGCAAGTGTGGTATGGGCGAAGGGGGTATTTAAAAAAAAATTGAAATTACGATATATAGAGGTGGGATAGCACCATCGATGAAGGTAAGTTTCTATTGATTGATTTACTGGTTTCTAGGCGCGTCAGCAACTTTAGTAGTAATAGTAATTAGTCCCGTTTGTATATTGAATGTTTTATCGCGAGAGTTGACGGTAGCAGTTCAGCGAGAACGAGGATGAGAGCGAAGACAAAGGCGAGATGGTAGGCGATTGCGAGGGCGTGGACAAGGACGTGGTGAAGGATTAGGACGATGGCCAAGTCGAGATGAGAGCTGAGACGAGGGCAAGCGCGAGGGCCAGGATGAGGGCAAGGGTGAAGGCGAGGGCGACGGTGAAGGCAGGGGCGAGGCGAGAGCGAGGACGAGAACGATAGTAGGGGGAACGGTAAAGGTGAGGGCGGGGACGATGACGATGGTGAGGGTGAGGGTGAAGGCTAGGGCGAGGCAAGATTAATTTAGGGCGAGAGCGAGAACGAAGGTGAAGACCATGGCGATGGCGAGGATGAGAGTGAGGATGTGGGCGAGGGCGAATGTGAGACGAGGGCGGAGAGGGCGCGGGCGCGGGTGAGAACGTGGACAAAATCGTGAACGACGGTGAGGCGTGGGCATGGGCGATGGCGATGGCGATGGCGAGGGCAAGGGCGAGGGCGAGGGCGAGGGCGAGGGCGAGGGCGAGGGCGAGGGCGAGAGCGATGGCGAGGGCGAGGGCGAGGGCGAGGGTGAGGGCGAGGGCGACGGGATAGTATCCCTCAACACAACACGTGCTTTAGTGCCGCGCGCGCGCAGTCAAGTTGGCGACTTAGGGGCCCGGTGGCAGTTTATAGCCGGCGAGCTGTGCGCGGGTATGAGAGACGGTCACGCGCGGCCTTAAAGTGGCGAACGGTATCGCTCCGCCGTCACCCACTCCCCTGCGCCGGCGAGCGACGGCCCAAGCACCGCTTGGGGGCGCCTTACGGAGGCTGCCGAACGGGAATTATTGAAAAGGTTAGTATGAAATTTTCGAAACATTCGTACATATGATGTCTTCATTATTTATCAAACGTGGTTGCTTATTGTGATAACTAAATCAATAACTAATCGAATCAATTATCAAAACTAAACCAAGTGATAATAGAATTGGAAAATTTGAAGGTTAAAAGCTTACGTCTCAGAAACATTTTGTGGGAGTTTTTTTTTATTTATTCACTTTTTAATGACAACATATAATGTCAGAACGGTAAAATTTGCCAGTAAATACTGTGAATTTACTTTTTATTTTGATTCAGCCACAAATAGCTAAAGTAGGCTTCGGGATTCACTCCAGTGAAGAAAATATAATTCCTATTGAAAATAAATGAAAGAGATGTAAAAGAAATCGGTGACATCTGAAAGAAAAACTCTGATGATCAATTATTAATGTAGTTGAAATTACATTAAAAAATGAAATATTTGTGGTACACGCTCTGTATCAGAGGACGATTAATACATATTCTCATAAGGCAATTTCTAGAGAAAATAGTCTTTATTTTACAAGAGGATTTTTTTTGTTCGAATCATCTTCTATATTCAAGTGGTCTAATTCTTCTAAAATGTTTTAGTTCCATTTCTGACGGGTCGAATATTGATAACTCACTTTGTATCACAAAATTGTTGTTTTTTGTAAATAGTTACCTATTTTGTGAAATTGAAATAAGCTATTATCTCCAAAACAAACGTGAGTAAACACGCACCTTAAGCTTAAGCTTCAACCAGAAGGAAAATAAAAGTTTCCGTCATCTCTATCGTCAGTTGTTGACGATTCCACCACATTTATTAGGTATAACGCATATTTAAGTAGTTGCTTTCCTGTAGGGTTGACAATATTCTAAGTATTGAACGAGGAATGAAAATGGTTGGCTTACCAAGTGCTCAGGAGTTGCACACGTAAATATTTCACTTAAGGAGCGTTTGATAGTAGGCTGCATAAATATATTTGTCAGGCACAGTCAATTCTTTACATGACAATGTTATAAAATGTAGTATATTTATTCCTCAGTTTGAATTAATAAATAACATTTATTTCATGATGTTTAAAAAAAATATTTCCTGTTCAATCAAATATAATATTTAAGAAGTTTCAAAACATTTAAACTAGATATCATTGTGGGCATATTTCAGAAGTTCAATGTGGTAAATAATTTACATATTAATAATTTAAATTTATTAAAAATTAATTAAAACTTATGTGTGGTGAAGACTAATGTACAATCATTTCTGTAGAGGTATAACTGTCTTTCTGCTCCGAATCCATGTTAAGGTCCGATCAGCGACTTCGTGTTTGGAAAATGCCCACTTTTAAACACACACATACTGATTTTTATCATTATAATTGTTTTGCCTCTAATCACTGAATTTGAAAAGGTTGTTTACTGGTATAGAAATTATAAACCAAAAGAAGTCGAAACACTCAGATCCAGATATTTGTACCTCGTGTCTGATGCATACAGAACGGTTTGTAGTTACGAAATTATGAACTTGTTTCTATCCTGTTTAAAATATTTTTCGAAAGAGGTAATAGTTTTTGGTTTATAGGTACTTTTAAATACTAAAAGAATATGATGTGTCAATTTCATCAGCAATAACTATGTAAAAATGATTCTTGTAGCGAAAATAATGTCATGCATAGTAACTTCCTAAAATGAAGTTTTTACTATGTTAATTACTTTTGTTCCTAACTCATTCCAAGAGTGCAGTAATCAAACAATCCAGGTCATCATCCTGCTATTTTTAAAATATTATATTGAATTTTCAAACTCTTACTAAACATTCAATGCATTATGTGTGTACTAATTAATAAAGTATTTAATGTTCGCGAATATATACTGTAATAGCGCGTTCGGTGATTCATTGTATTGTAATATTATCTAAAAATGTGTCTGAAAATACATATTCAAAAGTTTGTCTTGAAATATTAATAAATCATCCAAATAATTCTACGAGGAATTATCTTATTTTCGATAGAAAAGAATCAGTGTCTACTATCGAGACCAGAAAAGTATATTTTCAAATTAACTCTTCATTATACCCAATATATCTCAATGTCAGGCCTATTTATAAAAACCAAAATTTTTCAAATGTACTAAATAAAACAAAACTTAGGTTAGCTTTCTCGAGTTCCATAGGTTAAGCGAAGTCCTTCCAGGAACTCATTAAGCTAAATTTGGAACGCGCGACGGCAATTGCATTTACACTGAAGCATAAACTACTTAGTACAGAATCTAAGTACTGCACAATATTGCAGTTATGTTGCATACTGATCTGCCAATGTACAGTGAAAGCAAGTAATGTAGCGTGAAGATGAATATCAGATGTGGAAGGATACGGATGTTTTTGTTAACGTTCGAATAGAGCTGAGATCTATCCTTGTTCTGACGAACTTGCTTACCACATTTATTCTTTGGTTAGACTGTCAGCGTCAATGATATTCATTACACTACAATCTTCTATGAATATATGTGAAGCATATTTCTGTTTCACCAGGGCTGTAACTCGATTGTCGCAACAGCAATGAAGTACGAGTACTAAAAGGGTCGTAAACAATGCCACTGTAGCGTTGCGACATATTTCAACTTCCCACCGCCTGTTCAGCGTCTGTGTGAAGAACCTCCCAACACAAATAGAACTGCGACCTCCAATCTCTTCATCCGTCTCATTAACTTTACGTTGGAGATAATTTTGTGCGGAGGCGGAATATCCTGGCGACGGAAGCGCTTTGCCCCTGGCGTTGGAGCGCGAGGCTGTGCCAGGGCGCTTCCGCCGAGGCCCCGCCAGCCTCTTCCGACGCGAAGGATGGCTAGCGGCATCTTTGTAGGGGATATACAGCGCAAAATGAGGTAAAGGAAAGAAATCTGGACTAAATCTTATGAGGCTGACTTTCCAGTCGGCATATTTTTTTACGACTATCTAACGGTTATATTTAATGAATATATTCAGTCGAAGCATGGAGGGAAAAACATGACGTTTTCGCCTATTTCAATAATTGCTTTATTGTATATGTTTCATAATCTCTTTAAAATTTCATGTTTCATAATCTCTTTATAATCCCTTTAAAATATTAATCCCCTAAGGAAAAACGGCAGTTTTTTACAATTTATAAGAGACCATCGGCCCAAAACCTTGTAAGTGTGCTGCTAATTTTGGATAGGGGTTTATACCTTAGGATGCATTAAGCAGATTTAAGACGAAAAATTTAGAATTTCGAAGTTCATGGTATAAGAAATAGTAGGCTCAAATGCAACTAGCAAAATATGTTATAATGCAACCCAAATTAACATCGTGCTCTACGACAGGTCTTAGACCAGGTCTGCACAGCATTTTTCACTTTGTCGGACCTCGAGAGCCGCGCGCGAGTAACTTGAGTGCAAATGCGGAGACATTTGAAGGGTGGGGATGACGCAAATTCTAGGAGTGGGAACCACCAATTAGATTGCGCAGTTCGAACGATAGGGCGTAAATTGAAAGACCAATCGACAAGAAATTTGACAGTTACATACAGATCAAGTAATATTGCCTTTTATATTGGAAATGTGTGTTATCGATATATGAAAATGTGATATAATAATGTAATATGGCAAATATCAAATTACAACGAATTATACATATTTGATTTGAACAACAAATATTATAATTGGTTGTAGGGCTGATAATGTAATTCTCTTTGCTACGATGTAATCAGAAATATAGTGTTTTGCTAAACACAAAATTATGATACTGCATTGTTTTTGTTTGATGATGACATCAATAAACTATTTTTTTCATTATGTGTTCGGCTTAGGCTTCACCCCGGAGTTTCATGCCGGAGTCATCGAATACTTGGCCATCCGGTGTCGGCTGCGTCTCAGTCGATTGAGCTGCCGAAAAGCCTCCTACCCCCACCACTTTCACTTTCGAAACTATGGCGGGCAGATAGGCGGCTCGTAACTGCAGAATGCCCGCGGGAGCAGGCGTTGTGCAGGCCTGTCTTAGACCCTTAAAACTTTGTTTTCGTGGCCTTAACGGAACATTTGGAAAACATCTCTATCTTTAATTTTGTAGTTCCAGGAAGATCCCGAAAAAATTCAAACATTTGAAATTTTCGAAAATTCAGAGTTAACCCTGATAATTGGACCTATGCTACATTTGTAAGTGCATTTTACTATATTTTTATAAGAAATTTAAAGAAAAAAATTGAACCCATATTCGAGAAAAATTAGAAAATGTCCAAAGGGTTCATGTATAGTACCCCAAAAACTAATGAATGATTTTCAAAACTACAGAGCTTCGAGTCAGGCCAAATAGACAGGGGTTTCTTCTTCTTTTTGGAAAAAAATCCTATGCATGGTGGGATCCTATGCATGATGCAATCCTATCCAGGTTTAGGCGCTAGTGTTGTTCACATACACCAGACAGACGGACGGACCCCAAAACGAAAAAAAAACTTTTTTGGTATCAGGAGACCCCAAAACGTTTATTTCAGTTAAAATCTTGAAATTGATTTTCAGCAGCATTACATAATTCTCCCTACACTACGTATATTACTCCGTATATACGTACGTATACGGGAAAGTAAAAATATCAATATGCCAAAGGTAGAAACTAAAATTCCCAATATATCCCTCAAAGACCACATCACATGTTCAGAAATAAGGAGCAAAACCAAAATTAAAGATGCATTCGAAGATGCTGAAAAACTGAAGGGGAAATGGGACGGACATATTGTAAGACACAATGACCAAAGATGGTCACAGACAACAACAATATGTGAACCAAGAATTGGCTGGCGACACCCCGGAAGGCAACACAAATGATGGTCAGACAAGTTCAGGGAAACAGTCAGCAACAAGTGTACGAGACTGGCCCAGAACAGGTCGACGTGGATGTCATACCTAACATGAACATCTTCCTGATCCTGAAAAACAGAAAAAAAACACAAAGAATAACAACGAAGAGGAAATTATATAACTAAACAGATGAAAAAATTGTCAGAAAAAGTGATTAACAAAGTGTGAATATTAAAAAAAAACAATAACTGTAGGTTAACCAGTTAAAGTAGCAATTACCAATGAAAATGTCAATAACAAGCATAGTCAGAATAGTGAACTATCGCAGTCAATATAACCACAAATGTATTACCAGAAAGCGACCTAGCTATGTTACAAGGCCACACGTCACAAATCTTCCCTGAGAAATCAGGATGCCATACCCTACATGGAATTGTAAAGGCTAATAATAATAATAATAATAATAATAATAATAATAATAATCTACGTACGTATACGAGAATCTAGTTGTGCTACAGAATGGCACAGACTTTCTCACATTAGTTTTCTAATTTATTCGGTCTGGGCTAACTATTCGTAGTTGCCGTATACTCTTGCTAGCTGCCATTTATTGTCGCCCAACGTACATTTTTTTGAAATGTTATCAATTTTTCTTTTTCTTAATAGTAGAACCGAAATATTTTGAGAATGTTAATGAAGAGTAAAACCTCGTCCGAAATGGCAATTTTCATTGACAAATTCCAAGCCGTTTTTAAGAAAATGGTGTTTAAGTGTAAATGCGAAATTTACTGTAAATTTACTGTAAATGCGAAATTAAAAACCCTTTATCACAGAAATCTTTTGAGATTTCGAAAAACTTCTTGTGAATTTATTCAATGCACTTCCATGCACAAGTGCAATAATTTATTCAAATCGCTGGAAATATACATATTAACGGTGTGAGATATACTAAAATACTAAACTACTAAAATTTCTAAAATGTACGTTAATAACAGAATTAAATATGGAGAACAAATTTTATTTGATGGGAATATCCATCTTCTATTTTATATTTGTAGGAATACGGCAAAAATCTTTATCAATTCAAACTTCCGCAATTTTCAAAATTTCAGAGCTAACTCAACTCAATATTGCGATACTACTCTAAGGGAATGGGCATATACAAATCAAAACTGCAACTTTCCTGTAAAATGTCCGTGTTCGGCAAGTAAACAAATAAATAATCAAATGCCACCTCTGCCTTCTCCACCATCGCCTTCCGTGTCCTTCGCGTCTCTCAGCACTTTCTTCCCCCCTGCGCTGCCTCCTCGCCCTCGCCCTCGCCCTCGCCCGCACGTCGCCGGTGGCGTCGGCGGCGCGGCGTCCCGCGGGAGCGCCGGCCTAGCGACGTCGGCGCGGCGTGGGGCGGGGCGGGGCGGGGCGGGGCGGGCGGGGCGGGGCGGGGCGGGGGGCGGGGCGGCCGGGGGGGGCAGGGGGGGGGGGCAAGGCGGAGCGGGCGGGGTGGGGCAGGGCCCGCCCGCGCAGCCTGTAAATCCCAGCGCCGTCTCGCGAGGCGCCGTAGGGGGTGAGGGGGCGGCGCCGCGACGCCCGTGAGGGCGCAAATGGGGCGGAAACAGGCGCCGCTGCGTCGTGGGCGGCCGCGCCGCTACCTACACTCGTTACCACTCGGCGGGCAGTGGGCCTCGTAACACGCGGTGACAGCAATCGCCGAAGTTCTCACTCGGACTAGCTTTTGTGTAGTATGGCGCATTGTCACTGTATATTGTGCAGGCAGTGTCACAGGCATATTGTCACTGTAGCACATAGTAGCTTTCTGTTTAACGTATATTGTATTTTGTGAACCTTTTGTGAACCCTTTTGTTTCAATTTTCCCTTTAACCATATGAATTAAACATGTCAATTATATTACATATTTGTTAATTATGTTTATTTTGAAATTGATGTGTATTTGTTTTACATGAAGGAAAGTGTACCTTTTTATGGAAAATTGAATAATGCAAAAGACCTCCTTCTAGTGGCGCAGGCACGTGAAGCACATACACCGAGGCTGAGAGTTAGAATCCCACGTAAGGCATAATAGTTTTCATTTGTGTTGTAGAATGGTGTTCTTTCCCAGTTCGCCATGTATCGCCTGTGAACCTGATTGCTTCCTCTAATTCCTTTCTCCATCCCGGTAACTTGTACGACAGTATTGCCATAGTGCGAGGCCGAACGCAGCTTGCGCCTACTGCTACTAACGCATCTTGGAGCAACTCGGATTTCTAACACATTCTAAAGGTTGATTTACAAGGTGCCAATACTGGTGTTCCAGTTATGGGTTTGCTAGCACCTAGACAGCGCGACTGTGCGACTGGCAATAGCTGTTTACACAGTGCTAGAAATGGCATGCAAGACCAGATATTTTTCCGTTGCTCTTAGCTTATGTATGCTCTTTGTGACGCGCTGCTGATAGTATTCGGTGCGCAAGCAACAGTATGCAAAGCAAATGTTCCATAAACTCTTTATCGTATTCAGTTAATCAGCCGTGTATACGTTATCTACCCCCATTTAATTTGCAAGAAGTGGCCATTCCTGGCCTCGCAGTTCTTATACTCTGGTAAAAAATATCCCATAAATTTTCTGATTCTCTATGTAACCGGTCTAACCTGTCAGTTTGTTCTTCCGTTATTTAATACGGTTTCTGCTTTCCAGTAATTTTTATAAATACTACTACTACTACTACTACTACTACTACTAATAATAATAATAATAATAATAATAATAATAATAATAATAAGCTCACGTTGATCACCGAGCAAGTGTAATGCAGTATAAACACGTGTTGGGAGTCGGGGAGTCGCCAGTATAAAAAGGTGGTAGGGGAGCGTGTGAACATGCCAGTAAGCCATTCTTGTTCAGCAGGCATCGCTAGCGACTGGCGCAAGGTCTTGTGAGTTACTTCAAAGAAGGCGGATACACGTTGCTATCTCCACTTGCCAGTTGCTCGTAACGTCAACTTGCACATTTACTAGGAACGCGTAAATCAGCTCTAAGCTCTGACAGGCTCACTGGATGGGTTATGAGAAGAGACTAGGAACTTTTGTTTGTTCAGGCAAGCGTATAACAATCGACAGCTCTTTTGAGCCTCTGCTCATGCGGCAACTTGAATTCGAACAAGTGATGTCGAACGCCTCTATTTCCCCGGAACGGAAGGGTGAAAAGGGACAGAAATAGGAACATATGGTGAAATCCAATTGCACTAATTAACGAAAAAAACGGAAATGAGTACCAGCGTAAAAATGTCACGTTAAATAATTGAAATAAAAAATAGATCGTTCGATATTACGGCTCACAAATAATTAAAAGCAGATTCCGGAAGGTTGTCTCCATTGCCGTCGAATTCTATTGCTACCATATTTTTCATTTTATTTGTATTAATAATTCACTTATACGCGTATTGTGTGCAGAGGGCGGCTAAATGGCTTGCAAGCGGCAAATAGTGGGCAAACATTGTTTACTGAAAAAAAAAAAAAATTAAAAAGTCTGCTCTGACAAAACCGATCCACATGCAACACTGAGAAACAGAGAAACACGTAGTTCTGATTTTAATTGTAGTTGTGTTTATTGTCTTCATTATCGTCTGGTTATGGAGCGATGCCAATCCTTAAAGATGCATTCATTTTCTGGATGATGTAGATATTGATAATGTTTTGATTTTGATACCCATATTTATATTTAAAGGCATTAAAATTACAGTAAAACATATAATTACTTTAGTTTTTTATTTATTTATCCAACCTGTAGTTATTACAGTTTTTCATTTATTTATCAAATCATACAGTGGGTTGAAGTAAAGACATTACGTAAGAAAAATATTATGGTGATTATTGGATTCTAACCCTCTGGGAAGTGCCTCTCCATCACAAGCGCCCAACGGCAGGTGAGGAGTCGGCAAAAAAGCAGGCGCGTCCTCCTCCATCCGCTCCTTCGATTCGCCTTCCCCCCGCACCCCAGTCGCGGCGCTGCTGTCCCTTCCGCGTCGCCGCCTCGAGCAGCCCGGCTCCCCCGGCCCCGCCTTGCCCTGCCCAGCCCACACCGCCCCGGCGCGGCGCGGCGCGGCGTCGAGCGTCGGGGCTTCCTGTGTTTGTCCCTTCCGCGCCCTCCTTCTATCCCCAAAGGCGCTCCCCTCCCCCAC
>BOPP01000084.1:5357988-5369355 GCA_017312745.1 Gryllus bimaculatus | reverse complement strand
GTCACCTGGCGCCGCCGCCGCCGCCGTGTCGCCACCGCGAAGCCGCCACGTGCAGCCTCCCAACCCCCGAGCCGCCCAGGGGTCTCCAAATCTTTTGTGAGAGCGGGTTGGGTGTGCTGCCGAGAAATCCCTCGGGTAGGGGCGGCTGCAGAAAATAAATTAAGGCTGATTAAATATTGATCAACAATATTTAATCAGCCTTAATTATAAATAATATAATAATTTAATTATAAATAATTTTGAACAGCTCTTCTCTGCAGAAGATTTTATTTTGTTTGTCAGCATTATAAATGACCTTTTCTGTTTGCAAGAAATAGTTATAATAGGGTATTCTATGAAACAAAAAATGACGACGTATGTGCATTTTGCGGCACGAAATATTGCGTCGTCAGACATTCACCCAATCACAGCGAGAGAATCGTGCGGAGGAAGCGGTAAACAGAACAGCCGACCAATGTTTTCTCGCATAGATGTCAACGAGACGTCCCAAAAAATTTGTTTTGTAAAATTAAATTAAATTTTCTTATAAATTTATAATGCATTTATACAAAACATTGCTTATGCGTCTTATTTATAATGCTGCTTTATTGCATTCGTACTAATTTGAAAACTCGCTCCAAACATCATTCGTTTTCAAAACACGTACTCATACAATACAGCTTAACATTATAAATCAATTGCAAAAACTACTATTAACTAACTGTTAGATTCTTTTCATGAACGTTCGGTGAATGATTTAAAAATGAAATCAAAATGAATGAAGCGTTGTCCTGCGAGAGCACTTCTCAGTTACGAAGTCAATGCTTTTTACCTTAATACTCGTCGAACAATATTGATGACATATGTTTATGTTTACATTGATAACGATCATTTCCTCTTGCATAGATATCAAAGTTAGACACTTACTAATTATTCAATCATATTTCCAGAATAGTGCTTAATTTCATTTAAATTGAGCAATACAAATAAAGAATATAGCATAGATTTGAATAAAGTAACTTTCTGAATTATTAAATCAAAACGCTTTACATTTCGTAGCAATAAAAAAAGATTGTACAGTATTTCAAACAGAAAATAAAAATACAACATTTAATCAATGCAACAAATTTCAAGAACAGTTCCTAGATTTAACTTCACCTTTCAAATAACCAAAAGTTCTTTCTTGATGTCTAATGCTTTTTTAAAATGATTATTTGTTTATGTGCCCTTCACTATCGACTCTCCCAAATATTCTACTCTTTTCCGTAATATTGCCCTCACTCAAGTATACCGCCAATATCATATTGCATTTCTTACTTTCAAATTCTTCACAATACGCTATATGGTCGTTGATTCCGTTCGTCTTCTAAAGTGGACCGTCTCCCTGACACCGAAAACATTGCTAATCTGTGTTTTCGTTCCAGTAGGTCGTGCATATACATATCAACTTGATATCAAATATGGACGAATTGTCACCTCTAATTTCGTCACCATGGATGATATTGTCGATATCATCGCGTTGTCATTACGGTTTCTTTAGTACGAAAAGCACTCCGCCTAAGCTCCAATCTGTTTTCACCTTCACCAGTTACATCTTTCATTACACTGGAAATCGTTTTCAACTCGTACCAGTTAGCTTGTTCTAATGCATTAGGTCTCCTCGGGTCCGTCCCAAGACGCTCTCACATCAGCCACGCCCTTCCTTCCGCCCAATTCGCACCTCCGGAGCATTCCTTTGTCCCTCGCGTTCTACCTTCGTTGTCGCCGTGCGTCGCCCACGCTGGCCGCCTACGCTGCACACTGGTCCGAAACCGCCTGCAAGGCTTGCCTACAAGGGGATAAAATAAAAATAAAGAGAAAAAAGATGAGTAAATTCAAAATGTCCTTTTTTGCCAGATGATGATGATGATGATGATGATGACGATGGACCTAATGAGCCAAGTTTTGAACCATCGGAGTCGCTGCAAAGCCTGTGTTTCTGCAGCGACTCTGACGGAAAAGTCCTCGGGTTCGAGTCAAGACGATGGCGGACTTTTAACATTAGCTACATAGTAGTAGAAATAGTAGTTTAAAATATGATTAGTGATCCCCCTTAGAGGATATTCAAAACAGTTGGATGCCAGCCTCTTTTTCGACCCAGGCTTCCTTGGAAGCCTACCTCCGTCGCGGGTCTGGGGACCTTTCGAGCAGGCGCGCCTCGCGGGTGGCCCCCTGATGCCTGGGTGTGACTCTCACTTTTCCTGACAGATGTCGGTCTTAGTTAACTATATGCGAACCTCTATATGCTTAGTTAACTACATGCCGCCAGAGTAACATGGCAACTGTGGGTTTCCCGCCCTTCCAAGCACCTCGCCAATCCACACACCTCAGCCGGGATCGAACCCGCGTACTGGGGATACAAAGGGCAGTAAGCTAATGCCTCACCCACTGAGGGGCTACATAGCTTGATCGAATTCAGTTCCTGAGTGAAGGAAAATTACAGCAGCCGAAAGCCCTCTTCGATAGTTTTCTGAGGTTTCTCTAATAATTACCAGGTGAATCCCGGTGCACTACACTGACAAACGGGCTATGGACCATGTAAAAAAGCCCCTTTCTTTTCCTGACCCCATCCTCTCAGTTTACTCTCACACATTTTTACTTACATGTACACAGGAAGCTTGGAGTTCCTCCCGGATGGGGATATGCCTCGTTGGGAGAAATACCAGGAAGAGAGAATTCACCGCAACCGACGTGTAGGTCTGCGCCGAATCTCCGCTACTACCTGAGATAAAAAATTCAGCAGTCTAACGGAAATAACGATCACTCCAGATGACGTACCCGGAAACAACAGTGAATCAATCAATCAATGATGATCGGAGGTCGAGGATAGAGAGAAGTGCAAGTTTTGGATTGGTCGCCCCGAATGTAGGCGACCTTAGGCCTTTATATAGTCTCTCCTGAGTAGATGCTCACAGTTCTGATTTGGCATTGCCTTTCCCTGAATGGCTGATGGATGAGGGAAATATGATGTAAGATGAACAGTGTGGAACAGGTGAAGATTCAGAGAGCTTCATGATTATTACATATTTCTCCAAGATCGGTCTGCGTAACCAACGCTACTCCAAACCCGTGCGACTCAAGAGGCAGTTTTCTCGACATATAAAATTCGATTACAAATGTTTTTTGTGATAGAACATTTCTGGGAAAATAGTACATTTTTATGCACAAATGTTGGCGGCTATTAAATGATGATGTACGTCAATTAGAGAAAAATTGTGTTCCGAGAAGAGAGGGGAAAGAAGAAAAGAAAACATTTGTAATGTATTCTTTATAAATGCACATTTTGCATGTGCATATGCAATTATGTGAAAACTGGCATGCGGTCATTTTTTATTATGAAAGTAAACATCTGTAAAACAGTAAAAACGTGATATTTGTGTAATAAAAAGCAATCAGAAGATAAAAAAACGAAATTTTTGTGCAGTTCTTCCAAAAATAGCTAATCTAGATAATTTAGAGTATAAGCACATTTAACTAAAAAAACAAGTGGAAAAACTTATAAAGCAAACTAAATAAGATTATAGTTAAACTAGTGATAAAAACATATAACGATAGTAACCACCATCAGAAGTAGCTTATTTGATGTGTAATGTGACCTTGTTTTGAAACAGGAGACGTTTGCCCGATAGACATCGTTATTATTAATATTTACTATTATAACTATTATTACTATTACTATTATTATTATTATTATTATTATTATTATTATTATTATTATTATTATTATTATTAAGCACATACACATTTTCATTATTGTAATTAGATAATAAATTCTCAAAAAGAAGGTCTGCGCATTGAGGATCCTAATAATCCTAGTCCGTATATTAATCAGAACCTCCACGTTTCAGTCTTTTAACTTTGTTTAATTCTTACTTTAATTTTTAAAAAAAATCAAAGTATCAAAGTAAAACAAAAATCCGCAATTCCACCCACTGTGCGATATTTCTTCTGCTTCGCCGCCCTCGATCTCCCTCATCCTCCTCTCCCCGCCTCACCCTTCCCAGCCCTCCCCGCCCAACGCCTGCGCGCCCAAGGCTTGTTTCACCACGCGGTGTAAATCTTTCGGCCTCTGTCACCAGGGGCGCTCTGCCCGCTGCGCGCCGCGAAACGAAGGCGGAGATATTGTGTTCACACCTTCCCCAAATGGAAGAAAACTTGTTCACTGGGCTGAAGGAAATCGCGCCCTTCTCGGAATATCCAGTTTTGAAGCACTGGACGATTTCCTATATTTCACGGTGTTTCTTTGAATCAAGAAACGTAAGTTCTTGTAGTTGCTGGCTATCTTGCGTCAATGAAGTATTCAAGCTTTTATACTGAAGAAAGCATTTTAAAAATTATTCTTCACTTGCAGGACACTTCCTCTTTTTCAGCAGTTCAGCTGCGTTCTTATGGTGTTCTCTAGGTCGAGTTATGCCAGCAGCGGTGGCGCAGGGCCGTGGAACAGAGTCGAAATGTACAGGATAGCGGTTGCGGGATCGAGTCTCGCGTAGGGGTAGAAATAGACTTGGTGCGACTCACCGCGGGATGGCAGGCGCAGCAAGTGGCAGTGACGCATACAGAACGCCACATGAAACTGCGCCAACAGTTTGGAAAATAGTCCTGTCGATTCATTCATTCATTGATGTTTTCGGGCACTTCTGTTCCTGCATTCGCCTGGTATTGAACGGAGAACCCACGGAAAACTACCGATTAGAGCAGCCGGCCTCTAAAATTCTCATCCAGACCCAGCTAATTAGCTAGAGACGAAAATTCGCCTCCGTTGAGACTCTAAACGGTGCAGAGATAGCGGCTGAGCTAAACCTGGCCGATGGCAGTCGTGAAATCACTTGTTGTTTGTTTGTGAAACTTAGTGTTTGAAATGGAAAACGTTTAGGGCGTGAGCGCAGGAATGGATGAATGGTGTTGAGGGAGATAAGAGGATCTATGAGCTAGAGAAAATTAAATACCTCCTTTTTTGATGAATCCATTGTCTGTGTTATTTTCTCCTCTACGCTAAGATGGATATTTGTGCTTTGACTGCCGACAATTTTAGTATATCTCTTAAAGTACTTGTATGCTTTCTGTTATTGTACCGTTTTGTCCTTATCGTGACGCACCGTCGCAACCTGTCGGTTTCTATCCTGACGTAGGGATTTTTAAGGGACGTGATAGGCTTCTTATACCATCTGATCATCATGCCACCTGAGCATTGAGCTATTATCAGTATTAATATGTTGAACTTGGTCAATGATTACATTTTTCATACAGTGCAAGCCTCTTCTGCCAGGAACATACGATAAAAAATGTCTGCCATAAATGAGAAAGAATCTTACCCATCTACCTTCGACCAGACATCTTTCAGAATTACATAATAATGAATTTCGAAGTGAGTCAGGAATTTCTTCTACCAGCAGGTCGTGAGACACTGTTTCAGCTGGTTCCTTCAACCGAAACGATTGATGAAAACAAATCATTTACACATTTTCACTTGCAATGTCAACGTTGTAGATAATTAAAGTGACAAGTAGAAAAATTGAAGAGCTCGGCTGTATAGTTATGCTATTCTATGCTATATGGCTACTTGGCTATGCCACATCTAGTTCATTCTCAGAAGTAAGATGATAAAAAGATTCCATCCGACTTTCCTTGCCCCAGAATAAAGCAAAAATGTCTTCTTGGCTCAGCATCATATTTTACATCAGCACTAGAATACTCGCACAAAATGTAATCTCCATTATCCGAGTATGTTAGTATTACTGACTTATTTTTGTCTAAAATGTGCCGTACTAATATCTAGAGTCCATCCCCTCGTTTGCTTAAGAATATGAATCAAGATCATTCAAAGAAGAAGTCGACAGGTAAAATAAAAAAAATAGAAGTCTATTAAAGCTATAATTTTCTTGTTTTCAAGTAAGCAAATGCGCTTGCACATATTACTTCGCTTCACCTAATCCTTCGAACCTTCGCATAAAACTGGAATCTAATTTTTTCGCTGATTTTTTAAAGTATTCCGCGCGAGAGGGGGAGTGAGTTACTATTTTCCCAATTTGAGAATTTCAGAATTAATGAAATTTAAGGTGTGGGTGAAGGTTAACAATTTTCTAATAATAAACTACTTCATTTATTCCCTGTTATTTCAATGTGACCTTTACTGACGATAGAATACACAATCGCATATATCTAAGATATCACATATTGTTAGATGTCAGACTAAATCAAGGTACTCTACTCATATTTAGTTTATTCTACATTTAAGGAAGAAATAATTTCTGAAATAACTAAAACAAAATGCAACGTTCCTTTACTCTCCAGTTCAATACAGTTGTCTTGAAACATATTTTGATGACATTTTAAGTACATCTCTTAAAGTATTTGTTCCGTTGTATGTTTCGTGCTTTTATGTTTTCCTTCAAATCAATAAGAAAGGAACTTTTTTCAATAATTAATTCTGTAGCCCGCAATGTTTAGTCTTCTATTGAAAGTCTGTAAATTTCGTTCTTCGTTGATCATTCAAATCGACTAGTCGGTCGCGACTGATTGACTGTTCCTATGCCTTTCTCAGTGGCAGAACCAGCAGTGTTCGAGAATGAATTAAACGCCACTCCAATAACTGAAAATTGGTTCCAATAGCTAGAATTCAGCGCTTTTTTATATTTTGCTCTTGAATAACTGTAGCTACTTATGTAGGGATACGAGGAGAAACATTTCAAGAAATAATTCAATCCAATTCCGAAGCATCATAGCAAAAAGTCTGGTAGAAATGTTCAATGTGATGTGAAATTCAAACACATATAGAAATATAAGTTTGTAATAATGTAAACAAATTAGGTAGTTTCAATTTTTTTTGAAAAAAATTGTGCTCCCTAAAAAGTACGCTTAGTTAGAGCCTCCTGCATACGAACACATGACTATATTTGAATTCTACTAGTAATAATTGAAATTTTCATTACTGTTATTGGTAAACGAATTCATCCACGAAATATTCATAATTCGATAATAAATTATTCATATGATGTATTAAGGGAGGATTGTTCGGAGTTTGCAACAGAGAAATATGGATAAACATTTTCGAATAAGAAGTAAACTATAAATTACAAATCTAACGAAATATTGAACGTTCATTTTCATTAATGTGGATTTTAATTGCTGGACATCAACAGTACAAAACCACGATAAATAAACGTGATTTGAAACTACGTCTTTGTTAAATGAGTGTTTTCATGTGCTTTGATTAATATAATGGAGCTTCTTCATTGCGTCAGCCACCCAGTTAAAAAGCCATCCGCAAAAGCGCAAAGATGGACACGCCTCACGAGACGGCAGTTCCTCTGAGAAGTGCCGCTGCTCCAGAAGCCCATTAAGCCGGGGCTTCGCCATTCATGCCCCGCGACGCGACGCGGCCTGAAAAGAGGAGCTCGCCGCCAGCAGCGAGCGAGCGAGCGAGCGGGGTGTCGCCCAGAGCGGGTCCTCGCGCTCGGCTGGTGCTGCCCCTGGCGGCGACTGCGCGAAATGTCCCGCAGCGCTCGCGAAAATTGATTGCGGGCGCGCCGGCTGCTCGGGGTCGGATCGTGGCCGCCGCCGCCGCCGCCGTCGTATCCACCGCCTACGCCTCTGACCCTGGTGCTGCCACACCACTCCCACTGCCACCGCCTCTTGCCCCGCCCCCGCCTCCGCCTCCGCTGTCTGCCACTGGTGCCTCGACTGCCGGTTTGACGTCTAGTTTTTACTAAGAGCCCCTTTGGAAATATAAAACTGTTGGCCGTCAACTCATTAAAAAATTCAGGGTAACGAGAAAAAAGATTGAAGCATTAGGATAGACTACCATTAATTCTTCACAATCTCTTAACTGGATAATTATTTGGAGAATCATACGGAGTTATTTTTCTCGTCTCTTATTACCTTTTTTAATCCAACCTTATTAATATAAATCAAACAATATTATTATATTATTTTTATTAGAAATAAATTATTATTAACAATTTCCAAACAACCGAAACTCTTAATTTTTTAATTATTATCTAAGAATTTAAACTTTCTTTTCAAAGACGAATGTTAGAAATGCCAGTGAGATTGCTGTGCTGGGCTGCAATTACATCCAAGCCGTAATTCATGATGACACAGCTTAACACATTAGCTTAACACAGCATCTTTAGTAGCGTGCGTTGTGGCGTATATTGCAGCTACAGTTCTCCGTGACCGATTGTTATACTTCGATTTACACATAGTGTTTTCATGCGCTTTCATGGACTTAGCAACATAGCGTTTTCGTGTTTCTATAAGGTCTGTTGACGTAAATCAGTTATTACGATGTCAGCCAATCGAAAGTTTGGATGACACCCATAGTACTGACGTTTAAGCTCCCGATTGGATGACACCGTAACGGCTGATGATCCGTCAAATGAGAATAAATAGATGGAATTATAGTAATCGAAGGGATCTGTTATGAATGCTACTTACTACTGTCTCCCACCTCACCTCATATCTCCCTGCCAACTATATAATTATGTAAGTGCCATGTGTGTGCACCATAACTCAATCTCGTTTATGGCCCTGCCAGAATCACTGCCTCCTCACCGCCACCCTTTATCTTCCTTATTTCCTGTTGCCTCCTCCATTGCACCCACCGTCACCAAACCTTTTCGCAGCCTTCTCCACCACGGCTACGTCGCAGCGCGTCCATTCCGATTACTTTTGCTGTTCCCGCCTCCCCGGCGGTCTTTCCGTTGCCGTACCTACCTGCTTTCCCCTCCCGCTGCAAAACCCGCCCTACTACCCCATCAGCCGCCCCATCACCCAGCTATTATTTTCGTGTTTGTTTTGTATTAGCCAGCGTTGGTCAGTTTCTTTATTGTCGTTGCTCGTTCATTAATCTCACTCTTGCCTGCTCTCTCTATAATACTTTTTTCTCCTTCTCCTCCTCCACGAATCGTGCCTCTTTCTGGGAATTAATCCATCCACGTACACTGTACTATTCCGCGGTGCCCAGTTTCCACGAGAAATTCTTTTATTTTTAAAGAGATTCTCTCTTCGTGCCTCCGTCTTTTTCCCTTTCTTTCGAGTATAAAGATTTTTCACCGCAGTTAATTCTCGTATACTCCCCGCAGGAGGCTTTTTTCTCCATAAGCCTTTATCCGAAATATCGCAAATACTCTTGTGACCAGTTTTCCCCGTACCTTATTGTGTGACAGGGGCGTTGTAAACCACAATATAGGAAATTCCATTATCGCGCGCGCGGAGTGGGCTTATAAAACAGAATTCCGGCTGGGGCGGCGCCCGGGCGGTGCGCGACGCGAGCTTCCTCTGCTGACAAAGAGCCTCCGCTCGCAGCCGGGCGAAGACGGCGGTGCGCTCGCGTGTGTTCTCATTGCACGAGCAGACGGGCTCTTTCGTGGTGGCATAAATGGGCCTAGCGAGCGCAACATGTACGTCCCTGTCGAAAGGAGGACATGTTCCTTCAAAAATGTGGAAGTGATTTTAATTAATTTTATTTTACCATGAACGTAATCGACGTAACACTAAACTGAGCTACCCGTTCTTCTGATTAGGGGCAGGCGTATGATGACACTGCTAATATGAACAGAGCTTTAGCTCCCTTCTGTTTGACACAGAAACGATTGAAGAATGATTTCGTTTGAGACTTATCCAGACGCCTGTACAACACTCTTTCGTGTCGATCAGCATTACAAAACTGGTAAAATATGATATAGATTAAGATGATTTCTTATGACAATACAAATGTGACTGTTTCGGTTCAATAATTCTCTACGTTTATTGATTGAAAATATTATTAAATTCATGAATAGAGACTTGACCTTTTTAAGGTGGTGTACCTTGGTAATTTCCATAAACCGATTACAAACTGTCTTGACGTAAACCATAATTCCGCAGAGGTACTCTTTGTAAGATTTAAATCGCTTCCTTTAATTTCGACCCAAGAGGTTTACACGAAGTTCGAGAAACGAATATTTAATTGACTAACAGCGGAATAATGAATAACCTTGATCGTATATATGATGCATTTCTGTTCTACTATTTTATTAGAGATAATGGTATTTGGACGATGGTGACTTTGACGTCAAATAGGTAACAAAACGCATTACCTAAGGCTAACAGTATGACGTTATATCGGCATGATTTTCTGAACAAAAGGTGGTACATCAATGGAGTAAGTAGGTGATACCAGAGGAGGTTCATAAATGCAATTTGGAAAGAGGTTATTGTAATACAAAATACTCACAGTTATGAATGTACCTGTTATTTCCAGTCGTATGCTTCGTTCATTTCGTTGCACAGATAAAATGTTGACGTGCTATGTTTCACTTCTGGAGGTCGGATACCGACGTCTCCTCATGAGTTGATGTTATAGAAGGCAAAATAACTCTTTCATTTTGACAATTTTAGAGGAATGGGCAGTTGTATAATGTAGCTATATAGCTGGTGTCAAAAATCCGTCATCATCAGGACACGAACTGCTGCAGAGACAGCGAGCCAGAATATCGGCTCTGAGGTAAACTCAGTCGGCCTGTATAAGTTTTGAGACAAATATAAAAATGTTTTAGTAATTTGAAGAACTGAACATTTACAGAGGAATCTAGGGAAGAATACTATATTTAAACGTATGGACGTCGTCCCAAAACGAGAATAAAATAATTTGTAAAGAAAGAACTCGATTTCTCTAATTTCTCATAATTTCTTTAATAACTCTAATTTCAATTCTAATAAATAATTTGTTTACAAACACTATATTGATTTTCTCTTCTTTAGTTAAAGAATTTCCATTACACGCGAAGTATAATAATATGGAATTGTATATATAGTTACTGATTCTTCGTAATATCTACTATATGATTATTTAAAATATTAAAAATACCAATGTAGGTAACAATATATTATTTTTTAACATTGGACTGACGTATTTCTGACCTTTCATTAACGATCTTTAACCGAAATGTGTCAGTTATCGGTTCAAAATCGTAATCTATTTGAAAGGACCACAGTACCTTTAGAAACCACTTCGCATAAACATGATTATATCGTCAAAATGTACTCCTTCCCGACACTACATTATTCACTAGTGAGCCCGACCCGAGCACGCGGGCGGCAGAAACAAGACACTCTGGATCAGACAAGGGCGCCGCCGGCGTCGCTCCAGATAGAGGCACATCGAGATACAGCCGAAAACAAAGAGCCCGGCCCGGTCCAAGGGGAAGACGGAGAGCCCGCCAAAGACGGCGCGACGCCGCTCCCCGGCCACCCACGCCTCCCTTCGATCATTTTCACGGGTCGCCGTCAACAGAAGCGCCGCGAAGCGCCCCGGGGGCGGGCCTCGTGGACGGGTACGGGGGGGCGGGGAGGGCACCGCTGTGCCGG
>BOPP01000084.1:5312894-5357963 GCA_017312745.1 Gryllus bimaculatus | reverse complement strand
GCGGGGGGGAGGAATCGAATGGCGAGGTGGCAGGGCAAGGCACGGGTGGGCTGAGAAGGGTAGGCGAGGTAGGGGGGCAGGGCGATGCGGGGTAGGGTGGGGTGGGGAGTATCTAGGAAAAGGCGGGGTTGGGTCGGGATGAGACTGAGAGTGGTAGGCATGCTGAGGATGGAACTGAGAAGGGTGGGAGGGGAGATACCAGGGATGGCAAGGGTGAGGCAGGCAGGTGGTAGGCGCAAGGTGGGAAGAGAGCAGAGGTGAGGAAAGCTGACAGGGAAGGGTGTGGGTCCTGGGGGGGGGGGAAGCTGGGGAGTGCCGCGAGTCCGGGACGGCTGTAGGGAGGGGCGGGTCAAGAGTGGAGGACGGACAGGGAGGGTCAGGACGGGGTGGGAGAGGCGACGGAGAATCGGGGCCTCAACAGGGCGGAGGTGGAGCGGAGCGCGTCTGTGCGGGGGGAGGGCTGCGGGGGGGTGCTGACGGCGCTCCGCTGACGCTGCAGGTCCACGCGCGGGCGACCCACGAAGTATTGTCTCTGGTGCGGACGGTGGCGCTCGCATGAGGAGCCGCCACCGCCGCCACCGCCACCGACCGCTCTGCAACCGTCCGGGAACGCCCAGCTCTGCGTTTTCTGTACAATACGCCTTCTCCCCCCTTCTCCCCCGCACACACACATGCCGTGCAGCATCCAACAGAATAGCCAACCTTTGCACGAAGTGAACTGACGAAGTCTCTCCCGTAGGCTTTTTTTTTTATTTCAAGTGAATGTTATATTTCGAAATAAGGTCTGAATTGTTCTACGTGCTCTTTTGACTGACATGCTATTTTTTGCGCGGGCTGCTCATTCAAGGATTGTTGCTTTATCTTGCAGCCCACGTGCGCTGCGTGTGAATAGGCGGATTGTGCGAAAGAGGAGAATGTGGGATTGTTCGGATATGACGTGGTCGGATGTGTGGGTCATGCGATTTGATGTTTCGAAATACAGACCAAATGCGAAAGCTACTCCGAAGTGACCTTGCAAGAGTGGTGAGAATACGTCTTTCATTATGGGTGACTCAAGAGGTTAATTTCTGTCCTTCCTTTCTCTCC
Source organism: Gryllus bimaculatus (assembly GCA_017312745.1). Lineage (NCBI taxonomy): Eukaryota > Metazoa > Arthropoda > Insecta > Orthoptera > Gryllidae > Gryllus > Gryllus bimaculatus. The sequence goes on along the minus strand of BOPP01000084.1, from coordinate 5,356,877 downwards.
CTTTTGTTAGCAGTTAGAATAGCCCCCATTAAGTTGAGTTTCTGAAACACTAAAGGTGTCCGTATACAATTATTTTGGGTACGTACAGTTTTTGATCTATTATTATAACGTTGGTCCTTCATAGTTGACATAGCGAAGAGGATATCGACTTAGTATTTTTAAGAACATGTATCGTGTAAATTACGTGACTGGTTGGTTACTTGTAAACTGAAAAATATTTAAACTGAACCGTTTAATTAAATTCTAGCAATTAATGATGCATTGCAAAATTTCAATAATGACACAAATACATCTATTGCTATCAGTTACACCCTCTGACAAAATTTATGTTGCGGGCGGAAACAGTAAAATTACATGATTAGAATGATATTTGAAGCATTATATTAAATGAAAACAATGCCGATTCCAATTATTTACTTTCCTGATATAAAGAACAAAAATTACAAATCTAGTCATTGCTAACCAAAATGAAGGGAACATGGGAACAATACAAAAGAGTGTACGATGAAAGTTTTAAAATTGGAAAGTAATGCTTTTCTATTATATACATTACCTAGTTTCCTTGTGAATTGAGAATTTTACCAAAAATACTAACACTATGATATATCTGACACTTCAACGAAACCTGGAAAAAAGAAATTCCTCTTATAACTGTCCAAATTCCTTACAGTTGCTGGCTTACTAGATTAATTAAGTTTTTTGCCGGACCTTTTCTTTTGCTTGATGGTCCACGTAACTTATCGGGCTGATGATGCAAACATTATACTGAAATACAGATGAATGGAGCAATGTGTAGTTGAGAGCCTAAGGAGGGGACAGATACAGCATTGCGAATTGTTTAACGTAACAACTAAAATATGCCATCGCGGACATCTTTCGATAGAAGTTTGTCTTTTAACATTAGAAGTTGTCAATCTGCTCCCTAACGCGAAATTCTTACACAAGCAACAATTATATATACAGTCACATTTTTTTTAATTGTAAAATCAAAGGTCGTGGACATTGAGGAATATTTGAAAAAAAACAAAAAAACTTTGCGCGTAACATTATTTTCTTAAATAAACGTTTTTGAAGAAGCAAGAAAAAATTATACATACAAACAGCGTACATTAAGAGTTGACAAAATGACGAATTTCCCCTAATGCAATCATAAGGCATACTTTAAATGTTGTTAATTTCCATTCATATCTTTATCAAATACTTGATAAAACATTTAACTAATAATAATACCAATTATAAATTATTTTCCGTATGAGACTAACCAAGCCACCACTGTCCTCTTTTCTTGATCATCGGGATTTCATCTACCACACGCATCACAGAATATTCCTGGGCCATGAATCCTTCGAAAAAAATTATAGCTTCAGAATGGCAAGTAGTACAAAATCCGGAGCGCAATGCCTTATATCCAGAGCACAAAAAAGAATTGTCTTTGAACTCCCTTAGCGAACTTCATATTTAGCTCAAACCAATTAAAATCCCAGTATTACCCCCAACTATACTCTTCCCCAATCAGCACGATTATTGCCTGCCTTGCCCTGCCAGCAAAACGGATGAGCCGACCCCTGCGAGTAACGGGATTCCAACGGAGGAGCTCTCGGAAGCGGCGTCAATGGAGCGCAAATCGCTCCGAACGTAAAAGCCCCTTGCGCGCACTTTTGCACGAGGGAGGCGGCGGCCCTCGCGCGCAATTTTATGAGCAGCTTCCTCTCAAAGCGGAGGCGGCGGCGACGGTGGCGGCGGCGCTTCACGTGCTGGCGCGCGGCCAGACACGTGACTGCCCCGCGAACGGTGACCCGCCCCCGCCCGCGCCCCTTTTGAGGCGCCTTTGTAGCGGCGGCCGCTGCCACGCCCTCCGACACCGCCCCGACGCTGCTGTCCACGCCGGTTCCTTCAGGAGGAACCACCCATGTCTGTGAAATTGACGCCACTATAGACGCCCGTTCAATATACTGCAATTAATCGGGAACATCAGTGTGTCACTACAGTGACGTCACTATGATTCCTATTTAATTCATTGGATGACACCGCAACAACTGATTTACGCCAGAGCCAGCGCAATATAAATCCAAATATAAAGTAGAAGTCGTCAGTGTGTACTGTAACGTATTAGCCAGCGTGCCTCATGGCATCTATTTGGGGACGCTTGGTTGCGGATTAGTCTCGCCACAGGAAGTAGGGTTTTTCCGTAAAGGGAAGAACGCGGAGACGGGAGACACAAGGCTTTGGGTGTCTTCCGGCTTATAGAAGCTTTTCACTGTTATAACAAGCGAGGGGGTGGCGTGACGTAGGAGGTCACGTGGGCCTCGCCTATATAACAGAGTGTACGGAGCCAGTAGGCAGGTTCTGGAGACGGTGGGAGAACCTCGTGCGTGTGCACAAAACTTGGCGCCAAGACGGTGCATATGCGAGCCAGGCTCGCGAGGCTGGAGTCATTAGTTGACGAAGCCTGCGGACTTTATGTCCTTGGGTGACTGCGGTCACGGGGGAGCGATGCTGTGTGCGTGCTCCGAGGTGAAGAGTGGTTGAGTGCCACGATTCACGCCGATTCTCAATCGGATAAGATCGCTCCTGCGATCGAGGCAAACCAGCCGTTGGTGCGCCAGAACGGACTTTGTGTCCCAGCGTGACATCCGGTCACGGAAGCTAGGCTTTGTGCGCGCTTCAAAAGTAGGAGTGGCGAATGCCACAATCAAAACAATCTTCAATCGGGTTTTGGATCGCTCCCGCGATCAGGGGATAGTAGGTCTATCAGAGCTAGGGTGTAAGTAGATTATTAAGTGTATATATTTGTTTTGTTTTCTTGTTAATAAATATATTTGTTAAACGAAAGCTCTGTGTCTGTGGTCGCTGTGAGTATCCATGACGTCACAGTACCCTGCTTCCTTAAGAAACGGATCCTAGAAGCCGCCATAGTCCACGTAGGTTCTTTAAATGAATCATAGCAGTTCCCGGTGTCTATATTGGTGCTTTAAGAAGTGAATTATAGGAATAGGCCGGTGCCTTTGCCATTTTCCTAAGAAGTGAATCATACGATGCGCGGATATCTATTCCGGTTCTCTGTGGAGTGAATCATGAGAACGAACTACTGGTGAATATACCGGTCGTCTTAAGTATGAAACATTAGTAGAGTCTGTAAGTTCAGACGTATATTTTATCTAAAATACGCCGACAAAAGGCATTTATTTTTACTAAAATATGCTTGCAAAAAATACATTGATTCTGGCAAAAGTAGGGGTTCGAAACGACATTGAAACAATGGAAATTCATTAAAAGGAATGGTTGTAAAAAATTAAAAATTCCAATGATTCACTTTTTAATTCTTACTTTCAAATTCACATTAGCATTTATTTGGAAGAAAACGATAATTACTTTGTAATCTTGGTTGCACATCCTGGTGTGACGGATTGCACATCCTGGTATATCCTGACGACGAATTTGTTTTACTCGCGACGCTGTCTCTGCGAAATGCTGCTGTGAATTGTTTGAATCTTGAAATGGCAACAATGATAACGGAATATAGGAAGGTATTCCAGGGGTGTTCAAAGCCAACCAATTCGAGGTTAATTAATCAGAGTATTAAAAAGATAATTTGAACTTATTATATCATTGTTCACTAAATCACATTATAAAAATCAGGAACATTAAATTGAAACTATATCAATACAGAAATAATTAATGTATAAGAGTTTTGATCTCTTTGAATTGACATTCAGAAACCGTCAACACAATAACCTCTGTTACAAACATACGCTCGTGTCATTTAAATACGACAATTTTAAGAATATCTCAGTTTCAACCCTACGATCTTGCGCGCCCCCTTTCCCCTATTTCTCACTATCTCCACTATTCTCGTCGCAGTTAACGACGTCCCACTAACCAAGTACCAACCCCAAACCGGTGCTTGCCACGTAGCAGATCGTGCGTCAGTCTTCTCTGTCGCGGTGCCGCCCCGCCGCCGCCGGGCTGTCTCCGAACGCGATCTACCGCTTCGGGGGGGCGTTATCAACATATTAACGTCCGGCAGCCGGGCGACCGCGATCTATCAGGATAAAACTGCGCCTCTGTTGGCGGGCGTGTTTCGCGGAGCGGGCGCACACGCGAGAGGCGCAGTCGCGGCCAGCGGACCAGGAGAACGAAGCAGCGGGAGGCAGGAGTGCCACATGGTCTAACAGCGAGACTTTTACTTTTCCGTATGTGATGACTAAGTCACGTAAGGGTGCGGAAAATAGATTTCGAGATTTAACGTAAATACACGTTTTGGGGTCCCTTAATATCGATAAAAATCCTTTTTTCTTGCTACTGTTTATACAGTGTAGAGAGAGTATTGTAAAGGCGGCTCCACACATTCGGCATTCGCCGAGCAGCTCGTCCAATCCCGAAAAGCTGATGTGTTCGGCGAATGTTCGCTCCCTTGGATGTCTCTTAAAGACCGTCACGCGGTGGGTAGGGAGAATACCGCATGTTCGGCGCTCGGCGATTCACAAACAACTCCACACTACTCAGGACTCGGCGAGCGGTTGCTCGGGATTCGATGAATGCCGCATGTGTGGAGCCGCCTTAATGCTGCGGGAAAAATGGCGAATTTCCGACAAAAAAAACTTTTATTGTTGGGACCTGGTAACGAAAACGTGGATAAATCTCGTTCCTGTATATAGAAAATTACTTCCTCTAACATGTTGTATAGTCAGAATCCATGTTTTGTGGGTTCTTGATTCTGAAAAATCGATTGAAGGCAAAACCCGCCTGTTTGTCCGCCTGTCTACAACTCTCCGTCTGTGTGAACACCGCTAGCGCAACCAGCTAAATTGTAGTGAGGGTTTTCATAAAAATTGATATTCCCCAATCGATCTGGCTGATGTCCCTTGAATTTGAAACCTATATGTCAATTTTGGGGTGTTATTTACATGCATCCCCTGGGACATTTTCAAAATTTTCAAAAAAATGGCACCTAGTATTTTAAATTTTTGACCTCAGATAGTGTAAAGGACACGTAAGAGACCATTCTCATTTTCGTTAATATCCCTGAGTTTTCGAAAATTTAAAAATTATAAACTTCGACTCCTTTCTTCAATTACATGAAGATTCTTTCTTTATGAATCAGATTTCTTATGAATCATCAGAACCATTTCTTCAAATAACGTCTTGTTGAATTTTTTGAAAATAAGTAATATTGCGTAATTTTATGCCAAACAACGGCAATTTTAAAATTTTACCAATTATTTTTTCAGAGCTTTCTTTTAATTTCTTCCACATATATAGCAAAGAACAGAAAAGAAAGTGGTTATGCTCCCAATTTTGAGGTACTCTCTGTATTTTCGAAAATTGAAGGAAAAAATAAGAAAATGTTAAATTTGTTTGAATTGGACTTGAATTAGACTATCAAATTCTAACAGTTATGTTTTCAACAATCATTATAATTATATATTTAACAGTTATATCAATTGTATTTTAATTTTGCGTAACTATTTCCAATAATGCGAGGAGTGTCCGCTGTCATTGCATCTCTAGTTTCCAGATCGTCCGTCAGTCTGTGAACAACACAAGTGCCTAAAGTAGTCGTATGAAATCTATATTCCCCGATCGATCAGGCCCATCTCAAAGCCGTGATGTTTTGGAAAGAAGTTTTAGAATTTTGGAGGTACTTTACATGAAGCTCCTAGAACATTCTCAAATGTTTTAAATGGATCCAAATTTTTTTCTTTACATTTCTTGTCCGAAGAGTGATAAATACATTTATAAAGATGGCTTTGGTCCAAATTTCAGTATTAACTGAATTTTTGAAAATCGAAAAAGTTTGAAATTGTTTGTATCCCCTCCTAAATCAGAAAATTGAAGAAATACAATTGTTCTTTAAATAACAATTTTTCTTCACAATTAGTTCTTTAATTAGTTTTTTTAAGTTTTTTTCCTAATTTTGAGTGAAACATGAACAATTTTCAAAACATTTTCACAAAAGCAGTTTCACTTTTAAACAAAATTTTTTGTGTAAAATTAGAACGAAATGCATTTAAAAAATGGCATAAGTACCATTTTGATCTGTGCTTTGGGTTGTTCAAAAATGTCACATATGTATTTTTAAATCTCACATGGTTAATATTTACATTACGAGTACGGAAGTTTTTATACATAATTGCATTTTGCATATGTTTTACTTTTTTTGTATTTGAGGACCGAAAATTGAGAGAATGAGAATAGAAATATTATTTAGTCGCGGATAGGTATCAGCTGGGAAGAGGGTGATCAATACCGAAATGCTTGGGTAGACTGAAGACATTAGAAAACCAACTAGTTCGAGAAAGCCTATGCCATTCTGTAGCACCACTAGTTTCAATTTATTTCTAACCCAGAACAGTAAGCTAAAGTTGTTGGAAGTTTGTAATTGAGAACGCAGAACGTGATCAGCTAATATTTAGAGGTTCAAGGAAATGTGGGACACGATTCTGAACGGCATCCAAGGATAAAATATTCTTAGTTTTTTTTATTTTTGTCATTTGCAGGTAAAACGTGATCAAATGTTTGCTCAATGCTTTGCTTTATGGTAATCTTCAATAATTCGGATGATGAAATTTGTGAAGATGAAGACGGGCACTAGTTTGAACTATATTTCATTACATATATGTCTTATTTGCAATGAGCAGGAAAGTGCAGTGGTTATATGGTTATAATGCCGTGTGATGGTATATTTTCGAGATCTACCTTAGCAATGACTTCTTCAATAAAATTCTACGTTTAGTTAAAAAATGTATATCTAAAAATGATGTGGCAAAATGTCATTTATTATTATTAAGTGCGAAAATGTACCTACAAACTTCGAAAATACGAATTATTATTTCCTTCTCGTGAAATACTTATGTATTTGTATTTTGTGCGAAGTAATACAATGAAATACGTCAAGGTGAAATAATTCATTTTTTACATAATCATCATGGTAGGTAATACTTTGTAACAAACGGAATTGTATCGGCATAAAATGAATGGCTTGGAGTGTTGCATCTGTTCAGCGGCGCCATCAAGTGGTGAATGTGGGAATTACATGGAAAGCGCTCCTTCGTCTTCCATCATTGTCGCACCCGTTCCAATCGCTGTAGTGGCTATTAAGTCGTACAATTCAAAAAATACGGATTTTGAGTTAAAATTTATTACACGTTATACCATAATTATAAACAGAACTTCTATGAAGCTTGCTCCATAATCCGTATTAAAAGCCTAATGCCTGCAACCACCTACGAGAACTTCAAACACGTTATTCTCAAAACTCCTGTTTTCGTATTGCCCCAATATTGTTTACCACCAGTTGCACCAATTCTTTGTAATATCACTATAGATGCTGTATATTGAAAACGCAATGGGAGTCGCTGAAAAGTAATAAAAAAACTGTTAAAAGGGGCCGATGAAAGAAAAAATTAGAGAATTCCTGCTCCCACGTCATTATTGAGAAAATGTATTGCAATCTCCTTAATGCAAAAACACGTGTTAACCCACCCACCCACCGAGTGGTCGTTGAACGTGTTACTCACACTGTAACACTTAATGCTGTTTGAGTTTGTTTTCGTGCATTCACGACCTCCCCTCTAAAATAAAAATGTAAATGATTAATTTGATGTAATCAATAATTTTTACAATACAACTACTTTTACTGATATTGTTGAATTTTATTCTAATTTAGACGGATATGTTGAAATTAAAAACTAATTATTTAATTCTATAATTCGCAAATTCTGCATTATCTATAAATTTTCTGCGGGATACACTTGCTTAAAAATTATATTTAAGGCGACCTGGGAGTTCTATATTAACCCATACTAACATAAGTATCGTTTTCCCGCTTTCCAATTGACTAATGATTTTGATATTTTTCTGAAATTTAAGTGTAACTTTATACACATTTTGACATTCTATGTTTAACTATTTTGTGATATGTGCAAGAGAAAAAATAGAAATGTTTAAAACCAGAATTAAAAAATCGCCTTATCAAAATTTGCAATAGTGAATGTTTAAACTACCTTGAAATTTTCAATTAAATTGGTTGATAGGTTTCTGAGAAAAAGTTACGCATGTAGCAGAAAATATACTTTGTGTAAAAGGGAAAAGAAGGAAGAAGGATGTTGTTATATTAATTTGTTTCGTTGTTCGATTGTTACAATGTTTATGGCAACAAACAACAATAAACAAAATTTACTACTTAAAAAAATTCCTTGCCGTGACAAGACGCAAAATTATTATAGCAAACTGAAAATGCAACATGGCAAAGTGACGGATCGTCAGGCTAAGGAACATGATCATCCTGACACTGAACGTTTAAAAAATTGTAAAAATTGTTTTGGAAGCTCAAACAAGCAAAATATGTATATTTCCTGACCAAGGGGTATAGATAAAAGAAAAAAAAATGCAAAATAAAATAAAATAAAATTTCCTCTTCTTTTATTACATTTAATTCTTACATTATTCACTTGTTGAAATGATGGCTACACACGAAACAAAAAACATAAAATTCACTATTTAAAAAGAACTCCCTGCCTAACAGGACACCGCCGCACGGCAAGGGGACAGTTCGTCAGGCTTAAGGAACACAAACATTCTGCCACTGAACGTTTAACAATTCGTAAATAATGTTTTGAATGCTCTAACAAGCAAAATGTGTATATTTCCTGGCAGAAAAAAAGGTATATAGAATTGAATAAAAAAAAATTCAAAAAAAATTTTTTTTTTGATCTCCCGGGTCCCCCTGACGAGTTTTTTACATCGAGAAAATAAACAATTTACATAAATAAAGCCGATACAATTTAAAGAACTGTAAATAAACGTAATTGACTGGAAGTTCATGATCGAGATCTCGGGACGTTATAAGTGGCAGGAAAACTACGTCGTGTGTGGAGAGTGTTCCAAGCAAAGCCTTGTACTTCGTCCGTGCGTTACTGAGAAAACCTTCAACGTGTCTCACTTCAATAAACGCCATTTACAAACATTTAATGGTCTCTCTGTGTGGCACATTTTTTATTCAGTGAAATAACTTTCGCATTGTCAAATACTTGACACCTGGTCGACCACTTCCCTGACTGCGAACACGGCGGAGGCGTGGCTACCCTCGACCCCAACACTCTCTTATACGGAAGACTCTCCACAAGGCCTCCCGCACTGCGTGCTTGCGTTGGCCTTGTGTGTGCATTCTTGAAGCACACCGCCTCCGCGTCTCGGCGGTTGCTGCCTACAACGACGCCACAGCCACCGCCGCTTGTGCGATGACCAGGCGTGAATCATGCGACAACGTATTCAGGACAACCCCTTGATAAGAGCCCTCAACACATTTTTAAACAGTTTTTTAGTTCATAAATTTGATTATTTTCTGATTCTGTAGTTTTTAAGTTTTTTAAAACAGTTGAGAGTCTATGTTCGTCATTAATGCAATCTTTTCGATTTTATTGATAACCACAATATCAGCATGATTATAATTCAGGGCTTTATCGGTCCACAGTTTATTATTATTCGGAGGCCGTAGTTTATTCATGCTTAGGGCCTCTGAAGACGTCTATTCCAGCATGAAATTTCAGCCAAAAGTGCGCAAGAACAGATAGGAACCGGAAATCAACAGATACAAAGAGATATTTTTTACGAAAACGAAATACACCCAGGAATTTTTTTTCCGTTGACATAAAACCAAGAACAGATGTCTATACTACTTGGAAGGCCCAAGACAGGGGAGAACGAAAAGTGTACTCGAAGGCCTGAGTGGACGGACGAGAAGTGTAACCGAGAACCTACGTAGAGAGGTGATATGAAGAGAGCAGACGGAAAAATGAAGAAGAGTGCGAAAGAAACGGTGAAGATCGTTGCTGTCGATGCGGAGTGTAATCGTGTAACACAGTTGCAGAGACTCACCCTCTACCCAACGACTGCAGTTGCTGCAGCGAAACTTTTGAATTACTTTGGTCCTATTGTATTTGTGCCCTATGAATTAAAAACTGGTTTCTACAGAAAAAAAAAACAACAACAAAAAAAACTGTACATACTGACTGCGATGAGAAATATCATTATATTAACTTTACTAGTGGAAATATACTATTTTCTAAACATATTTTCCTCCTAATGAAATAATTTTGAGTGATTGCGCCTTCTTTTTGTTTATCGGTGAAACATTGCCGACTTCGTGTACTGACCACAAACCCTCAAAAATTCAACAACGTCACCCTCATAATGATTATTCTATAGATGCAATTTTAAAGTCATGTGGGTTAGGATACATAACAATGTTTAGTTCTTGTTTTCTATTTCACTTCGTAGCAGCTCACGACGTTTTGGGTGCTGTATTGATCACGATATTGAAGACTCAAATATTCCAAGACAAAGTGACAATAGACAATGAGCCGACAATTTGATAAAAAGTTAAAATTGAATTTAAAAAATACTGAGAGGGAAACTCAACCCACTAACTGAACTGTTTGGAATATCCACTTGATGACGAGTTATGTACAGCTCCCGATACATTGTGAACTTGCTTCGAGCTGGATAAAAAATAGAAGAAAAAAGTCCACTAAACATTGTTTCTTTTTTCTTTTTCAACCCTACGAGACCTTAAAATACCATGTCTAGAAAAGTCTTTTATGAGCGACTCTTATTCAGCAAGTGGCGGAAGCGGCGGCGAGGCGACTGCGAGCGTGGGCGTGAAATAGCAGAGCGGCTAGGCGGGAGGCGTCGGAGGGCGCAGGCTGCAGGGCGGGAGGGCAAGCAGCGACGGGGGGGGGCGGTGGGGCGGGGGGCGTGGCGCCACCGCCTTGGCGGTCCCTTGCGGACGCAGCGCGAGATCAAAGGACACTGCTTCCCCGCCTTCTGGATTGACCTTTCCGCCGCCACCGCCGCCGCCGCCGCCGCCTTTTGCAGGAGGCCTTTTGTGGCGCGGAGCAGCGCGGCGTCCGCGCGATGCGCGCATACGTGGCCTTTTCTTTCTTTTCGCAGCCGCGCCGCCCAATGTTTCGGCGCCTTTATTCCATTCGCGCGGAGGAAGTTCTCGGCGAGACGGCAGCGGAAAAGTCAGTAGTTGGGTGGGAAGATCAACTGGCAGGTCTGTCTTCGCACACGGGAAGATATACTAAAGAAGAAGAACACTAGGAACGCAGATTACCCAGCAGAACTTTGATACGTTGAATTTCAGGAAAAAAAAAAGAAAAAAAAGTTTATAAAATTATGGCTTATAAGTTTATAAAATTATATTATTAGTGTTTATATTGAATAAACTTGATCAGGAATAGTTCTTAAAATTAAATTGTTTTACAGTTTCAGTTAATAATTTTTCAGATATGTTTAATGTCTTATGATTGAATTGAATTGAATTTGCCTTATTTTACGTGGCGAGACTCGGGCCATCAGGCCCGCTCTTCCGTCTGACCACGCAAATTTCGCTACGCTCCTTTCACTCACTAGCGGAGAAAGGAGGTATTTCTTGGGCGAGAAACAGGCGATTTTGAATTTAGCTCAGAGGCGTCATTTAGGCTTGAGGATCTTTTATATGCAAGTAAATCTACTAACATGGGACAGCCGGCTTTACTTCCCCTCCGAAGGAAGGCGTACGAAGGATTTTGACGGCCTAAATGTCGCCTATGATATCTATTTAGTTTTCCTGGCCTTCGTAGCATTTCGTATTCATGTTTTGGATAAATGAAATCACGACGCGACACAACAAAATAATCCATTCGTACGAAAAAAATACTCCATAATATGATAAAATGCATGAAACATATTTGACTAATAGTTTTTTGTATTGAGTGTGTGTGCCGAAAAAAATTAGTTCATTAAATGAAAAATACATGTACCATTTATTGTATGAACAAATTTGAAGTTTAAATTTGTAACGCGCCAAATGCCCTTTTTACGCACATTATATGGCCGCTTTTTCATTTCCAGCATCATTAAAACCGGATAAACGCAGACATTGTCTGGATAGTGTGTCGTTTCCAGCGAGCCACACCCATACTTAAGTTTAGTGTTTCTCTTAAATTAGCGGCCTCGTAAGTAAACTTACCGGGCTCGAAGAATGAACACCCATAATCAAGTAGCTCCTGCGGGCACCATTCATTCAACATGATCAGCATTTATTTGTCATAAACCGTTCCCAACAGCAGCGATCGTGAGCGCTACCGTTTAAAGGTGGGCGTTTCACCAAGTAACGCAGGAAGCCGAGAGATCAGGTCAGTTCAAGGACAATTGAGTCACAGATACCGACGCGTTCTGTTGCACAATGCATGCGTGTGACCCATATATCGACCGCTGGCCGATAGGAATCACACATGGCGAGCGCGCTAGGAAGCGATGTTGCAACTGCAAGTACTACAAGCGCGTAATTAATTTTCGTGGGAATGAGGGTTTGGAACCGCATTTCTTAACTTGCCGGAGCAACGCCCTCTTTAAGCTAGCTGCCTCAATGCCACTCCCCTGCTTTAAAAGTGGAGAGGTTGGAGAGAAGTCGCTTTAATTCTGAATACCAAGGGGTCACCCACCATTCAAACGATAAATTTCGACTTTTAAAATTTTTGAAAGAGCAGTATTTTTGTATTTTAAAAAATGTGGTTTGAGATTAAGAAATTGTAAACTAATTATATGACTTCGGAGTTCCCGTCTCAGTTATGCTTAGTGAATAATATTTGTTCATAATAGGAAAAAAATCCTGAAAATATATTTATTCGAACATTATAAATGAAAATGCTAATTAAAACAATAAAATAATCAATTTGTTGTATATTAATTTAGCATGGCTGAACTTGCCATATCGTTTTGGAAGGTGAGAGTAAAGTTGATCACATGGATTTTGAGTTTTTTTGCCATTAGGTGTGGTAAGAAGTGGAAGAAGAAAATTAGGAAAGAGACTACAATACACAGTTCAATGTTTACGTACGTATTACTGCATGTTAATTTCATAGGAAACTTTCGTTTAATATATGCTCAGATACTGAAGTAAGAATTATTTTAATGGTTATTGAATTACCCCTGCCACTATTTTAAATGTACAGTATTCGTGTATTGAACCTGCGATCACCAAAGAGATAAGTTACTAACGATGTCAAATTTCATATAAATTCGTTTAAGTTAATTAATAAGTAAGATAATAAATTTACGCAAGAAAGGATCTAGAGACCTTTCAAAGAACCTAATGCATAACGCTCTCGAACTGCCGGAGATTGAAATCGAACGTTAATCTTGAAAAATGGGAAAATTGCGAGCGTATGGGGCGGAAAGTAGCGCGGGCGGAGTGGTGTCCTGGCGAGCGGTGCGCGGGGGGAGCGGTGTGCGTTCGGGAGTGCCGGCGCTTGGCGGGGGAGTGGGCGGTCAGGATTGTGGACATTGGAGCAGGCGGGTGGGCGGTGCAGGACGGCGTGGCGGTCAGGGTCACACTGGACCAGGTCCGCGCCCCGCCCCCTCTTCGCCCGTCCCGCACCGCACGGCCACGCGCCGCGCCGCCCGCAGGCCACGGCCGGTTCGCTCTTTCCCAACCGCTCTTTGCGACCCGGTTCCGGGCCCTGCTAGCTGTCTTATCCAACACAAGAGGATAGCCCGGAATTCAGCGTACTTTTTGGTGCGGATCTGTTTATTTCGTTGTAGGAACATGCTGAGAAATACATTTGTTTTTTTTTTATTTCTACAACGTCAAGTAATATGTAAAATAATCTTAATGGGAGAAAATAAGATTCTTTACTATTGTGTTAGTGTATTGATTAGCAAGTGAATTAAATTTATTGCAATAATCGCCAATACGACACGTCTACAAATTTATTAATCGTTATTATAACTAAACTATTTTATACAAAGCAAGAGAATCCAGTATTTTTTAGTACAACATTATGGGCTCAAACTACCAAAAATATATTGTTTTGGGGTGAGAACAAGTTGGTGTCCGCTGATAGCCAGCCTACCGACGACGAGTGCAATCCAATTATCGGCAATCGCATTTTCTCCGACCCTTTTATTGGAAATGACTGCATCTATCGCCTTCAGGCACGAGGTGGGCAACAGCACTCTGAAAGCAAAGCCATAGTGACGCACTGTATGTATTTGGAAGCTCGTGATATATTGCGATAAAAATCGAAATAATTTTCCCTTCAAGATCAAAATCACTATTAAGCTGTTTGTGCTTTTGATAGCTTTTTATCTTATTGTAGCAGTTGTGTATGTAATGAACGTATTTGTAAAGTCCTTGATAAGGAGAGCCATCATCAAATTTTCATGGGGATGTATGTCTTGTTGCAAACCATATTTTCAATGAATTGAAAAATAAAATTACAGATAAGCGAATTAGCAATCATGAAATATTCATAAAAAATCTTACCAATAGTTGGAATAACTTAGATATTTAGTGATTCTCGTTAAAGTATCGGTCTGAATGGTGTCATTAGGATAAAGTAGTGCATGATCTCTTTGGAGAAGGCCAATATGTTTACTATGGGAAATAAATTATTATTACATTACGTGCATGCAATTCAGAGAGTTTAGGTTGATTAATAATATTGTGTTGGATTCGTCGACTTACGGACGTTTCAGTAATCTCAAATTATAGTATGTACAGTGCTCTTATAAATTTTAATATGTGAAGACAAAAAGGAAAATAATAAAAAGAAAATCGTCTACACCAGATCAAATTTAAAGAATTCAAAACGAATTCAATCTCGTGTCTCAATCTCAAAATTGTTTCCAATGTAAAATGGGAATTTCTAAAACTACACTAGTTTTACTAAATAAAGTAAATTACTTCCTCTAACACGTTATTTAGTCAGAATCTATGTTTTGTGGATCATTGATACTGCCAAATCTATTGATGGCAAAACGTCTGTTTGTAGTTCTCAGTCCGCCAGTGGTCAACTCTGTGGCCTAAAACGTTCAGACGATTTTCTCAAAAACTGATAGTCCTCGATCGATATGAACGAACTGAAGGCCCCGTCGATTTGAAACTGATATTCTGATTTTGTGGGTAAATTACGTGAAGCCTCAACATTTTCTCAAACATTGCTCCAATTTGTTTGATTACATTTTGTATTCGGATTGCATAAAGGACTTAAAATAATGTCGTAGATATCATTTTTGTTAAAATTCCTGGTTTTATGAAAATTACAAAAATTCGAAATGTGTTTGGGCGTCTTTATACAAATACAATATTAAAGAGAGAGATGTGTTCCTTAATAAAAATTGTTTTTCAAAGTCAGACCTTGAAATAAAATCATGTATAATTCTTCGAAAATACGAGTAGTAAAATGGGGCAGGTTTAATTTTCATTGAATTTTCTGAACTATTGAAAATTGCAAAAGCTAGATATAATGCGAGAAAGTCCTCGCAGATGTAGCACCACTAGTTAGGTATCAAAGATGATAGTATCTTTTCAGCGATCGGCAAACGTAAATTCCCTGACAACAACCACGCTCACAGGTGCCATCAGAATTGTTTGCCACCCGGGTGATAAACGCCGATGTTTTCAAGTTCATAATACAATTTTGTATATTATCAACTATTATATTTTCAATTTTTTATTGATAAATTCCACGAAAAATGTATACTTAATTGAAATAGCTTTTTTGTTAACATCTATAATATCCATTCTCTCAAAATTTTTCACAATTGAGGTGAAAAATTTTGAGAGGTTACCCTTTAGCCCTCCTCCCCGGTGCCCATGGACATATCATGACCATAGTACGGCCACTGTACCATGGCAGACTTCGATTTCCATTCAATATTTGCCAACATAAGTCAGGATCGAACACACGAAGAGAAGAGAGATCCAAGTTACTCTCTAGCCATCAGGGGCGGGTTGTGTAATGGAAGATTTTAGGTTATATTCAGGAGTGACTGTTTTCAAGCTTTTCTGTACATCTTCAAAAACAGCTTACACATTTTTTATTAGATATTCAGGATCAACATTTTGTGCCTCTCCGTCATTTGTTATGTTCTTGGTGATAAACTTAGACCCTTTAGCCGTGTTTGTTCACAAAAGTGCAGAATCTCTGAAAGGAAGGGCGGTAATTGACTTCTATCGCGCCCCACTGTCCCTCGTACATCCCTGCCCATCGGACGTCAACGACTGATCTGCAACAAAAGGAAAGCACCCTCAGTTTTCGGCGGGCTTGAGGCGTCCTTTACCGAAATTCCCCTACCAACACTCAGGTTGGGAGCTCGGTTTCCTGCTTATAGGTTACGTACTGCTGCATATCTGCAGACCTAAATCAAAGAAGAATTGACGCTTTTAATTTTTTAGAAAATTTCTTTCTGTCATTTCGCCATGTTCGACGTCGTTGCCGGGCGACGCGACGCGTTCCATTGTCCAGCTCCCCCTCCTTCGCCCGACACCCGCGGGAGGTCAAGGCGAGGGACTGACCGCCTCACGACCATTTCGGCTTCGACAGAGAGCGGCGCTGGCGAACTGGCAGGAAAGTAGGTAACTTCACGTGCTTCCCCGAAATTATGCCGTGAAAGACTTTTTTATTTTGAGTCATGAAAGTCAAAGTGTGCTTGGTTAAAGTTGAATTTTGTAAACCACATGTGTTAGTAGTTTCCGTTTATTGTCATTACCTTTTTTGAAAGAAAGGAAGTCTGTATTTGTATATATTGCGCCATTGATTCTTATATTACTGTACTCATTCTGCTTAAGACGTTTTATTAGACAATTGACAATAGACCATTAAATACTATAGATGATTTTTTTTCTATATTCATTCACATAGATATATTGTTTGCTACTACTAATAAAAAATGAGAAGATATCCAAAGTATTTACGAGCTCAGCTTCTGAATAAAGTACGATTAATAGTAAAGTCATTTACACTGTTGAGTCACAGAAGTGACTGGCATAATCTGGAGATGAATATCATCATTAGTATTATTAGTGCAACAATGACGTAACTCAGCAATTCTATTCAGTAATTTGGGTCACATTTGATTGTCCAATGCAGAAAAACATTGTCATTGTTCACATTGTTCCTGTTCAATATATTTTTAGTAAACAATTGTAATTACTTTCCTATGTCATTTTATCTTCATGCAGCATGTGATACATTAATGATATTACAGAGAATAAGATCATTGTTCTAAGTATGTCGCAGCCTTTATGTAGGTCACTTATCCACACACGTTTCTTAATGAAAAGAATATGGGAACAGGTTCTTAAAGAACTGAGCCGCCTGCAAAGGTAACAAAGACACATTTTGATGTGAAATTTCTTTCAGGACACAATTTTTAAATATACCACGAAGTGTTCTAGGATTTTCATCCAAGAAACAACTACAATATGTCTTTTATATTTATAATTATCACTTAATGTAAACATAATTAGAAGAAACAAGAAAGAAATTGTAAATTAATTGTTATAGAACATACTTACCTTTTTTAAATTTATTTTCCGTTTATGAGCTGGAAGCAAAAACACTGATGAGAGATGATTCAGTAAACTTTTATTACTGAATCTCCAAACATATTTATAAATGAATAATTTGGGCTTACCTTGAAAATTTCATCGAAAACGTTAGAAATATATTTCGCTTTGAAAATGCAAAAACGAAGTTACATACTGAACGTACTGTTACTACTGAAAATTCCTTTGAACTCAAAGTTATTTGCTTTACGTACTATCTGGTGATGAACTTCGCTCATTGTTCATTATCTTTCCATTCCCACAAAACACGGTCACCTTCACACATTTTGTGCAGTTACAAACTAAAACAGATAGCATCTTCTTTGGCAATTAACTGCTGAAACTGTCTCAGGACGTCTTGCGTATTGCGTGCATTGTCAAAAAAGTAACACCCGAAACTTGTGAAAGATAAGCTTCTCAAGGTAATACTGCTTTGCAGAGGAGTTGCAAAGCAGTATTATATGTTTATCTTATCTCCTTAAACGTATGAGGAAACTTTAGCACATCAAATAGCACTACGCAATTCTTTCGCGATACTGGACATAAACTATTCTGACTCTCCTGCCTGCTAGAGCCCGGATAGCTCAGTCGGTAGAGCATTAGGCTTTTAACCTAAGGGTCCAGGGTTCAAGTCCCTGTCCGGGCGCAATTTTTGATGGCACTCAATAATAGAGACTGCATTGACTGCACAATCCGCCCCCGCATGGTGAAAAATGGGCAATCAATAACTCTGGGATTTGAGAGTTCGGCCCACCGCGCCTCCGCACGTGGTCTGCGAGTTGCGTCAGCCGACCGCACGGAGGAGTGGGATTCTCCGGAAGCGGTGACGAAGCATGCGGCAGGAAACGCGGTTTCTGCGACGGCAGCGCACTCTCTCGTGCTTTGATATTGGCGTTGTTACAGGCGACACTATTTATTAGTATCATTATTATTATTATTATTATTATTATTATTATTATTATTATTATTATTATTATTATTATTACCGTCTCATTACTATTATTTTGAATATTGTTATTGTGGTATGCATTTCTTAATTAATATAATGCATTTCTTTTCACCTACTGACGAATAGCTTCGTATTCGAATCCAGCTTCGAACGAGCAGCCCATGAACATTGCGTTTTACCTGAGGTCTGGTGCAGTGTATGGGAAAACATGTGAACGTGAAACTGCTAACAAACAGAAAGCAAAGTGTTGGAACATTGCACAACGAAGCCCAACACATTCCATAATTTTCATTACAATTTCATTGAATTTTTATCGTATCTTACCTTTTTCAATTTTTCGAGTTAATATGTTTTCGAAATTGAAAGTCGAAATTGTAAGTAGAATTTATTTATTAGAATTCACATGATTGCCTGTTAGTGATTCCGGGCGCGTCAACTGCTAAAGTAATAAGTCCAGTAAGTAGAGAGCATGATTTTTTTCCCTCGAGAGGTGGCGATAGTCTTCCCCCGCAGGATGGCGAGATCCTGAGCCGACACCGTCGGCTAGGGGGGATTTCTCTAACCAGGTATCTCCCACCAGCGAGGCGCAGCCTCAGCCGTGACTAGCTCTAAGCTCCTAATCGACTCTCCGGAAAGTGTGGTAGTGTAATGCATGTTAGTGTCAGTGTGTGTAATTAAGAGGTGGGGATAGAATAACGAAGAGGAAGGAATGATCGCGGGCAGTCCGTGGCCCGTTTATTAGGGTACTGCTCCGGCCTACGTCTGGTGTTAATCGGAGAAACCACAGAAAACTACCGATCAGAGCAGCCGACCGCTAGAAATTCTCCTCCAGACAGCGACTGAATTCGACCAAGCTGACAAACTAGTGTCGAAAATCCTGCTACTGGCGGAACTCGAACCTAGGAAATCCCGATTAGAAGCACTGCAGCGATATCAGTTGATTCTCTAAGGACCCCATCCCACGGCGCGGCCGCATCGTGCCGCGCAGCAGCGCGGCGCGTAGCAGAGCATTGGTTTGAATGGAGGCCTTCCCACGTGCAGCGGGTGGCGGCTGCTGCGGCAGCCGACGCCGAACTCCAGCTACGGGAAGCGGAGGAGGGGCCACGCGCCACCTCTAGCAGAACACAGCTTTAAATGGGAGCCTTCCCACTGCGCCGCGGCCGCAGCGTTCTACCTGCTCCGGTCCCTTTGTTCGTCGTCGCCGGAGGGTCGGCGAAACCTACCCCTCCAGACCCCACCCCCTTCCACGGCGGGCGGTGGTGCGGCCGTGGCTCCGGCGGTGGCTCCGGCGGTTGCTGCGTCGGAAGTGCTCTGCTCCTTGAAGGAAGCGCGCCGCGGCCGCGCCGTGGGAAGCCGCCCTAAGTCACCTCTCCCGGTTTATGTAAGAGTCAACGTAGGATCTTGTTTGAGGCGGGTGGAGGGGGGGGGCGAGGCGAATTTTCTCACGGCGGATCTGACGGCAGGCCTCTCGTTTCCTGAGTCGCCGCCGTCTTGCAGAGCTGGGCGGCGGCTCGCGCGCCCGCCCCTCGGGCGTCGCGGCGGCAGGAGGAAGTGGCGCGACCTTTCACCCCGCGCAAAACACCGCGCCGCGCCGCCCGCCCGCCCGGTGAGAGTGAGGAGGCCAGGCCGCTCCGCCTGCCAAGGCCCGCGGCGACGCCGACCCCTCAGTCACCGCCCTCCCCTCCCCACTCGCTCACCCTTGAGACCACTTGGTACACCGCACAAAGGGACGTGCTGCAGGTATGCGGGTCTTAAAGAAACGAAAATAACCGATGCCAAAAATACTAGGCAGGAAACTGTAGTAGCTGGACACAAGCACCGTGCGCGGAACTTCAGGAAGAGAACAGAACAAACCGCAGTCCATCCATGGGCCAGCGCGGCTTGGTAAGTCTGTCTGATTCCTATTGTAAATCTATGGCGATACGTACCAACAATGAAGATAATCGCAGCGACGTTTACTGGTGGTTCGGGGGAGGCTGGAACAAATCGGGAGAGGTGGCTCAGGGCATTAATAATTGAACTGCGTCTGTAGTGCCTCTGACCGGGAGGTCCTCGGTTCGTGTCCCGACGGTGATAGGCTTTTCGGCTTTACCTAGGTGGAATTCAATTGCTGTCTGGATGGGGATTGTGATGACCGGCTGCTCTCATCGGTAGTTTTCCGTGGTTTTTCAGGTCAGCACCAAGGTTATGCCGAAGCAGTACCCTAACAAACGGATCGCACGCGTTCTTTCCTTCCTCTTCCTTGTCCTAACCTCACCCCATACGTACACACACATTTACATGCACTGCACTCCCAAACATATCGGGAGAGCGGTCGGGAATTCGAGCGTGTCCTGGCTGAGGTGGTGCCCCGCTGGTGGCACCACCTGGTTGAGGCTGGAGGAACCTAGTTAGGGAAAACCCTGCTTGCAGACGGTAGGGCGGCGCCGGTACTTCCAGCGACAAAAGTTCACCGCCACTTCCCGCGAAAAAAAAAAAAAAAAAAAAAAAAAAAAAAAAAAAAAAAAAAAAAAAAAAAAAAGGATGCATTTCAATGACGGGACAAAAGACTTTAGCAGTTGACGCGCCCGGAATAATTAATCAATCAATCAAAGGCTTGAACAAGTGTGAAAACAACAGAGAGCTCTAGAGTATATACTCGTATAATATTTGAGATCACTGGGTTTGACTGACAAATCTCGCTTGCCTGTTGGTGGGTTGGTGCCTGATTTTTCGAACAGTAGTCAAATATGACTTATCGAAAAACAAAACGTGGCGTGACATGACTGTGGATCGGAAACTGCGTGTTCACGTGAATCAACAATGTTGTTATAAAAATGTAATTAGAGTATTTGTTAAAAGCACAGTAACTTCAATACTCAAAAGTGGAGTTTAACAATGAAGTGGAAAAAATAATAGAACTGGAAACTGGTTATGCTCCAGCAATCGGCTAAGTTTTTATATAAGTGTATTAAGAACATTTGATGAAGAGTCAAAAGAGTATTGAATAAAATAGATTTAATTTGTTGTAGCACCTTGCGGAACATTTTTCATAGCAGTATAATAATAATACTGAACAAAATATTTATGAACCTTTTAGATTCATATTTATTGCAACAATTTTAAAAAGTAGTATTTTTATTTGCACAACATTTAACTAAAAAAATTGAGAGGGAATGCCACAAATAGAGGTGAACCCCGACCACATTGATTGTTCTTCCCGGCGCATGAGAATAATCCTAATACCTAAAACCCTGTCCTTGCAACTGCCGATGCCTGTAGATGAAACTATTATAATATAATTTTGGTTAAAATACTTAAATTTCTAACATTTTATATTTTATTTTTTTAACTTAGACATACCGTACTAAAAAGAAGCTTTACGAACTAACGATGAGGCGAAAACAGCTACGTGGATCTATTTTCTCGACTGACTTCGGTCCACGGACGGAAACTCAAATGTGCAAATAGTTCGTTATCTCCGCGGAATCAATACGCGGGACCGTAATGAATCTGTGTGAAATTCCAAGTTCAGGGACTTCTTCCCGAACCGAAACCTGTAAAACGGACAGAGGTTGAGAAGTGGGACGTTTCTCGCGCACCGGAACCGAAACTCAAATTGGCCCGCTTGCCCTTCCAAATAATTATTAACTTCATTAGGCTAAGAAACTGGAAATAACCAAGCGAAACTGTTATTTGTATTATCAACCGTGTGTCATTCAATGCTTTCGTGCAACCATTCTTAAAAGAGAAATACCACCATTTTCTTAAAAAAAAAAAAAATCATATACCCAAGAAATACCATTTCTTGAAATAAGTGTACTCGTACGCCATCTTCCGCTACAATTCATTGGCTTCAATTCATCATCACGCTACAATTCATTGGCTTTGATTGTTCTTAACGGACTATTAAATTGTTAACGGACGCTATCGTTTAAATGTGACTTTCCGTGCCTCTGGTTCCGTTAAGTCCACACAGTAACAGTGTAAGTGTCCTAAAATTGCCAGGAGTAATATGAAAAGTAGTTGAATGTATTTAATAGTTGTAAACATATTTTTGGGTCTTGACGTACCCTCCCTCCCCTATTTAGTGACTTCTTTCTGCCCGCGCCTGGACCGCCTCTTGTCCCGCAACCGGGCGGCTGTGCCGCCGGCCAAGTGAGGCGGTCGTCCGGTATTGTCCGGCGGGCGCCCCCGCCCGCGCTGCCGGGACTCGTTATGCAAATGAGGCGACCTGCGAGCAGCGCCGGCCGGCGGGACGGGCGGGGCGGGGCAGGGCAGCGTGGGTCCTGGGAGGGTGGGGTGGGGCTGGAGGGGTGGGGGCAGGGAGGTGTCGTGGGGGGCGAGGATAGAGCGGAAGCGGGGTGGGGGGACAGGGAGGCGGGCGGGCAGAGCAGGGCGGCAGGAAGGGAGGGGTGGTGGCAGGGGGTGAGGCGGGCGGACGTGGAAGAGGCGGGGGCGGGGCAGGGTGGGCGTCACGGGCGGGGCGGGTAAAGAGGGGCGGGGAGGGGTACGGCACGGCGGGACGGAGGCGGGGGCGGGGGCGGGGTCGTATTCGGGGGCGAAGGCGATGTTTAAGGAGCCTAGGGCGCTGCGGAGGAGGCGATGGCTGCGGCGACGGCGGCGGCTGCTGGGACGATGGATGGGAAAAATTTCGCGAGAGACGGCGAAGCAAGCTAGGCGGCGGGCGCGGTCGATAGAGGCCCCAGACAATTGAGGTGGGGAGCGGAGGATGAGGTGCAGGAAGGTGAGGAGGACTCGTTATAACGTAGATCCCAGGCGGAAAATTAAAGTAGAGAGGATAGAGATAACACAGGACAGGAAACGGGTGATTCACGAATGTTTGAGAGCTGAGCGGCTCTTTGAGTAACGACAGCGTCAACAACAAAGACCAAGACAGTCACTACGACGTCAGCAACGGCAACTGCAACGATGACGGAGATATTAGTTACAGTTCCAATACCTATGATTCCTATACCGACGGCAAGGGAAACTTAACTTTACTCTTTGTACAAACAACTGCAAATGCGACAGCCAGTGCGTTTTCGGCCACTTCCTTGAGGTGTGGCGCCTAACTTCAATGTTTTAACTACCACACTCCAGAAAAGTTGAGAATACCGTACCCCATGGAGCGAGGTGAACCACGGTCTTTGGAGAGCGAGAGATAGTGTCACAGAAATGTCAGTCATTGCATCACGTTTCATAAATCAAACACAATATCGCTAGGCTACACCATGCACAAGCGGACCACGGAACCTTAGATAATTGAATTATTTCTTGTGATGTCCCTTAATAAACTTTGGGTGCGTATTGCATACATTTCAATTATCAAAGTTACTGTTCTACCACCAATGTAAATTGGCACATTGTAAGGGCACATTGTAAGGGTGTAGTTACGTGAAAATATTATTTTAGGGATGTCGATATGTAGCACACCAACGGAAAATTCAAGTTCATGCTACACAAAGCAAGCAAATTTGTTTGCCTCTGAATCGTCGGCACATGAGGTCTCAGTGGACGCCGCCAAATTCAGAAAAGGGTGGTCACCTGTGATGCCCAAAAAGCCTACCTGGGGGCTCAATAGGCAGGGGCGCCACGACAAAACGAATCCTGGGGCACTAGATCTACGGGGAGCCGTTATTTCAAACAAAAGTTACGCCCCCGACAATTCGTTAACAAAATTCATTTCTCCGTTCAACAGAAATGACTTATTGCTATTTCAAGAAGAAGAAGAAGAAGAAGATGAAGAGGAAGAAGAAGAAGAAGAAGAAGAAGAAAAAGAAAAAGAAGAAGAAGAAGAAGAAGTAAAAACAATATTTGAATGAAAGAAATATTCGTAGCACCAATTAAGTAGGGGCCTGGGGTAAGTTGCTCCAACTGTCCCCACACCTGGTCGCCCCAGCCAGTATTTTATGTGTTCATTGTTCTGATTAAAAGCAGAGCGAATTCACTTTTGATGAGCTGGGACGCAGGGAATAACCAATCGGGAGCTTCGTTACAAATTCATATTTGATATTGATCTGATGATATTTGATTTGATTATTGAACAACCACAATCGAGCTGATCAACAATCGATTCGTAGTACAATTTAATCGGTGTATACATAACTGAGGTCTTCTTGTACGTAAAACGTTTTAATCGGGTTAAACGTTTTTAACCTATAAAGGCAAACGGTTTTAAACTTTTTAACGTATTTAAGTCTTCTTGTTGAAGTACATTAAAATCTAAATTTTATGATCACCCTAATAGTTGCTTATAACTGCGAGAGACATCAGCGGCAGCGGTAGTAGCGCCAGACAAGAAATTGACCGCAAGACAGGAAGACGACCGACCGAGAAGGAGCAATGCGAGAGAGACCGAGGTGGCTTGGCCGTGGTGGAGGTGGCTGTGGAGGTGGCTGTGGAGGTGGCTGTGGAGTTGGCTGTGGAGTTGGCTGTGGAGGTGGCTGTGGAGGTGGCTGTGGAGGTGGCTGTGGAGGTGGCGGTGGAGGTGGCGGTGAAAGCAGCGGTGGTAGAAATAGTGGCGGAGGAGGGGATTTGTGCCGTGGCGGGGCGGGGGCTTCGTCAGCGGTGACGGCTGCGCCGGGCGCCGGTGGTGGCTGGCGGTGGTGGGTTGGGGGCGGCGGCAGCAGTGGGAGCGGTGCTGATGGGGGTGGCGGTGGTGGCGACGGCGGAGGTGGCTGCGGTGGGGGCGTTGGTTGGGGAGATGGAGGCGGTGGCATGTCGAAGCCTCCTTGACCCGAAGCCGATTAATGCGCCCGGGGTGAGAGGCAGCCAATAGGCCCCCGGCCGCTCGGTCTGAGATTACTCAGGAATTATCTTGCGCTGGTTGCCGAAATTATATCTGCGTATAACGCACGTTTCCTCACCTCGCGATTGTCTGAAATGCCACAACCGCACCAAACGAAGTTTGTGTGGCAACTGAGAGATTTTTCAGAACTCTTGACATTTCGTTTACCTCGTTTTAAGATCGTGACTAATACGCATAGGTTACATTTATTGCAGTTGCAACGTACAGTAATATCAATCTCCATGAACATAGGGTAGAAGTGATAGCTGTTGAATATTGAATCATTTTTGAAGAAAATCATATTTCATGCTTTGAGAACGTGTGAAATTAACCATTTACTAAACGAGGATTTAACTTAGTACGAAAAGAATGTAAGAGTGTGAAATGAATCGCTTGTTACTTTTAGTGTGAGTTAAACCTTTTAATCCATTTTGCTTTTTACGACACATCCTCCTAATAGTTGAAAATTGTTTACAATAATTATGTCAATTGTACCGCACTACCAAAAAAACTAAAAGAAGAAAAATGAAAAAATACTTGTGTCCGTTGATAAAAAAAATGTAGAGAAATATATCGTAAATGAGATGATTCTCGGAATTTATAGTTTCCTTTTTTAACAAAAGGAAACTATAAATCTTTATGGGTAAAATAGAAACTAAATACTTAGGAATGCTCTTAAAATTGTTCCTTCAATATGAAGAGTGCAAATACTTAGTAGGTTATTAGATTTCGTTTAGTTTTGCCGAAAGATATTTAGTCACATTATCGGAGTCGAATGATATTAGTATATTCACGAGTTCATGAAATTGATTGCTCACAAATGTTCCATCCAATCAAACAATTAAGCAATCGAAAATAAAACACATTTTCTTGAGCCCCAGAATACCTACTCCCACTATTTTGCAAACATTAATTGAATTAATAATAATTGACAGCAACTTGCATTGCATAGAAAAATCTGGTAACCATAAATGTTATCTCCCGTGTAATAAGAACTATTTTGCACCGGAAAACGTACAACAAATTTGATATAAAATTCCTTTTGTCAAAATAACCACAAAACTCCTCTCGAAACCAACGAAGCGAAACGAGGGCTCAAGAAAACGTGCCCGGATAATACACACAACAGTTGATGCAATGTAATGTTTGGAAGAACTGATAAGGGTTTGTTTGAAAGATTTCACTCCCATTTAATATTCCTAATGGTTCTATAGTTTATAGATTTTAATATCAACATTCACGAAGGCATTCGCTTTGCTCAACTAAAAACCAAACAAAAAAACAACAACAAATCCTTTAACGTCTCTGTAAACAACCTACTATCCATAGTATCTCTCACGTTGTTATTTAGGCCTGAGGCAAACATGCAAGGAAGATAAGACAGCGAGGCGAGGCGCTATCGAGGAGGCTATGGCGCCTTGACCCGCGCGCCCCCAAGCGGCGGCCGGCCGAAGCTCCAGCAGCGCCGCCATGTGAGCGGGCGGCGCCGCGGCGTCGGCGTCGGCGCCGGGGGAGACCGGCTTTCGCTCAATCAAGCACACGGGGCAGGCGGCGTGCCCCAATTAAAGCAGACGTCTGACCTGCCCCCGCCCTGGGACCCGACACAAAGCAAAAACTGCCCGGATGGGCCGCGACGATTTAATTAATTGGCGCGATTTTGCATCCTCTCGTTTTTCTTAATGGGAGGTCGCGGCTTGAGTGATTTTCGATTTTCCACGTGCCACTACATACGAAGATTAATTATTGGGAGGTATATATTCGTATTTGGGAGCCCTGTAGAACGGCTCTCCCCAGTGGCGCAATTGGTTAGCGCACGGTACTTATAGGACAGTAACTGAGACATGCCGGGGTTGTGAGTTCGAGCCTCACCTGGGGAAGTTTTTAGTTCGAGAATAATACTGCAGCGTACTTATCTAGTGCAGAAAGATGATGTTTGAAGGGAACTTGTATGCAAAGAGTGTTGGCATGTCCACAATTCGCAAAAGATGTCACTGCATGAGCGACCGCGCGCGCTCTGTATGTGAAGAGAGACTGGGTCAATACTCATATTAGTAACATGTGTATTCTCGAAACATCATTGCTGAATGTAGCTATTTCGATAATTAGGGAGCAGATATAAATGATTTTGCGTATTTTTGTCCATTACTTCAGACGTAGCTAAGTGAAATTTCTTGACATTTGGTTAGTATTAGATGCAAAATAGACTAACATGAATGCATATTCGGCCTATTTTTTCTGTTGGTGCATTTTCATGTGATTATAAGGCATATTTTGCATATCTCGTTTAGTTAAATTTCATGTTTCGGATATTTAGATCTTAAATGCATATATATATATATATATATATATATATATATATATATATATATTAAGAGCATATTTCAAGATTTTTGACGCAATAATGAAATAAAGCAACATTATAAGCGAGTTGCATTTTTTTGCTCGCTATTTTTTGTATAACAGCATTATAAATTTATAAGACAATCAAACTTAATTCTGTGAAAGAACTTTCCGATGACGTCTCGGGTATTTATGTGGCAGAAAACTTGTCGGTTGATCCGTTTATTACCATCCCTCCGCACGATTCTCTCGCTGCGATTGGCTGAATGTGTGCTGACGCAATCATTCGTACTGTAAGATCTAATACTTCATCATTTATACGGTAAATAAACGAATATGAACCATTTCTTGCAACAGAAAAAGTAGTTTATTATTATGGAATATAAAGAATAATATTAATCCACCATAACACTGTTTTATTATAATTTTTGTGCAGGGACTTCAGTCCGGCATTTTTCCCTTAATCTGCTGCTCAATGACATTTCGAAGAGTACTATTAATACTTTGAACAATAAGCATTAGAACCATGTTTGAACA
This sequence comes from Gryllus bimaculatus, assembly GCA_017312745.1. Classification (NCBI taxonomy): domain Eukaryota; kingdom Metazoa; phylum Arthropoda; class Insecta; order Orthoptera; family Gryllidae; genus Gryllus; species Gryllus bimaculatus. Next base: position 5,328,902 of record BOPP01000084.1, on the reverse strand, counting down.
TAGCTTCAAGAACTTTTTAATTGCCATTTCCTTTTCACGAACACGGAAGTTTTTTTCTTTTTCGCATTGTTTCGGTCATTGTAAGGGAATGCAAGTCATGTGTTCATCAGCATTACCTATTTTCAATATAGATTCGACAGCACGTGATGCTGGAAAGTTCCGTGATTTTCCTGTTAAATATCAGGCGTAAATCAGATCCAGCATTGATCCAGAAATTGATAATAGGTAAAATGAATAACTTAGAAACTCACATTACAAAATTTAAAAAATAATTTTATTAAAAGAATTGTGGAAATTTAAACGATTAATGATCAACCTTTTTAAGGCAAATGTGCAAAATGTGCAAATTAAATCTAATTTTGTAATGAGACAACAATTTACGTAATTCAATCGATACTTCCTCACGTAACCATCGTTGCCTAGAAAGTGAGAGTTTTGTGAACGAAACAAGTGAGGATACTTCCTAAATACAGAAAAATGTAAGAATTTATATTGAAATTCGGTCCCTAATCATCACTCATGAAGAAATTAGAGTCTTCATCAGAATACATAACGCGTGTTTTTTGTAATCACATATATTGTTCGAGCATTTAGGAACTAAAATTCCAAAGACTATCAAGATTATTTAGATCTGTCATTCAAGAAAAATAATGAACATCTATAGTTCCGGTTGAAATGAAGAAAAGTGTATATAAGTAAAGAAAAAATCGAAACGATCGTGCAAAACATTGGTGGATAGATCAGAATATAATTTATTACTTACTTAATAAAAAACGTTTTAAAATATTACTATCAAAAGAAGCAGAAAGTTGAATGCACAGATAGCGTAGAGGTAATAAAGTAAATATGCTTGGATTGGACTCGGATTTTGAACTCTAACACCAAAATACATATAAATTCAAACTTTTTGTTTAAATAAAAGTGAACAATTCGGGGTTCGATAATAAGGAAAGCAAAGAATAATATATAGTAGAAATTAGAGTTATCTGAAAAATGACTTCACTAACGCCTTCAGTTCGTTGTAAAATTTGGTATCTCTTGTTTAGCGTGTTTTTTGTTGTATTTTGATGCTTTCCATTAAGGGTGTTCTGGCCTAGTATAGCCGAAAGGGACGTGCCCACTCACCAACGCTATAATCTGACAGTGTTCGTGACTCCTTCATTTCAGGTGTTGACTGACGATGCGCAATTAAAAGAGCATCTTTGGCTCACCCCGGGCGATGCAGTGCAGCTGCACAACGCTGTACGATGTGGAGGCGTCTTGCAGGTGTCAAATGATCCCCGCAGGCGACCTCACAGGGTCGGCTGGTTATGAGAAAAAGTATTCGGCCTCCATGTAGACGTCTTCTGTTCCACTTCACTGGTCCTAAATTAAATGTTGAGAAAACTTACTTTCTTACTAATATACTAAATTTAAAAAAAAATCTTATTATTTCCACCCGAAAAGGGTGTTTTTGATTTAATATTAAATTAACAATAACAATTTTATTGTGATTTTCAATTATAAGAATCAATTGGGGCAACTCTCATAAATATTGTTTCTAGGCAGTATATTGCTGTGTATCTCGACTGATTGATATTTCTGGGTTCGTCAGCTACAGTAGTCATTGGCCCCGTTAGAGTTGTGAAGGTTTTCATGTCGGCACGTAGGGGTGTTCCTCTCCCGTTGGAAAGTAAAATCCGGCGCAGACTTAGAGATGGTTTGCGGGGGATTCCTCGACTTACGGCGAATTTCCCTTTCTAGGTACCTCTAATATCGGGGCACCGTCCCAGCCGAGACAAGCTCCAATCTCCAGACTGGTATCCGAACATGTGTGGAAGTGTAGAGCATGTTAGTATAATTGTGTGTGAGAAAGGGGAGAGGATAGGTCAGGGAAGAGAAAGGAAAGATCCATATGTTGTTTGGTAGGGTACTGTTTCAGCATTCGCCTGGTATTGATCGGAGAAACGACGGAAAACTGCCGATTGGAGTAACAATCTGGTAGAGATGTTTAGTAACCGATCATATAGTAAATTCAGTAATTCTTGTAGGTAAAACCATTCGGTGAGGTCTACGTTTTATGTCGTATACTGTGTTCGCCTCTCCGTCACCTTTGGAAAGCCCCAAATAGCGCTTCCATATTTTAATCTGCACGAAATTATTTGGGTGCTAATTTCATCACAATGATGGCATTTCTGGCAGGGGTGATCCCTTCAACAGAAACTAGCTGTTGATATATTACGTAACCGTTTACGTTTCTCAAGAGTACGTTATATCGCAAAACTCCACAGTAATGGTAATGCCAATCCCTTGTGGGTAATGCATTAGCAGATTTCTCGAAAAAAAGAAAAAACAAATTACAATTCTTTATTCTACCAACTTAAAACTCCAAGTAGTAAACTGGCTGAGTTAGAGGAGTTGCTGAGTGACCATTGTTACTGTTAACCCAACCTATGGTTCGAGTCCCGACCAAGAAAGATTTTTGACACTATACTCGTAGTTTGTGTCATGAATGTACAAGTCTCAATCCCATTTGGATCTCTTCTCTTCGCTTTAGTTTTGAGTCATTTTATGCCACTGCAGTACCCTAAGAACGTTCCCCACAATTTGTCCTCCCCCTTGTTCTATCGCGTCTCCTTATTCTCTCTCTCTCTCTCTCTCTCTCTCTCTCTCTCTCTCTCTCTCTCTCTCTCTTATTCTCTCTCTCCCTCTCTCTCTCTCACACACACACATACACACACAAATTTACACTTAAATGCACTGCAGTACCACACAAACGGGAGACTTAGAGATGATCCCCACGGGGAACGAACACCGCTACCTCCCGGGATAAAATATCAAACACTAACGGAACTAATGGCCTAACAGTTGACCTGCACCAAAACAACAATCAATCAATAGATCAATCCTAACACACACGGATTACCCAAGACGACGCGCCCACCTTCAAGGCCCGGTGGCCCTCCGCCCGCTGCATTAGCATGCGCTCACGTGGCGCGCGCCGTGCGTTGTCATGGAGGCGGGCGGCGCACGTGCTCCCGCCCCGGACACGCCCACCGCAGCCGAGGGGGCCCACGGACCCCTCAGCAAATTATGCGCTCCGGAGCCCCCATCAAGCGGCTTAATTCGGAGCGCAGCAATGCATCATAACGTGGCGTCATGCAAGAGCGAAGGCCGCTCGCCCTCGTCGTTCACATGACTGCTTTTTTGGTTGCTCTCCGGAATTGAATGTACACGTTATTAAGCCGTGTATGGATGCCAATTGCGTTGGAAATGTAGTAATTATATTGTTTTTGCAGTGCCACTTTTGCATCTTCATCGGTTCGAAGTATATTTAAGATTCTGTGTATACAACCTGAGGAGTTGGTACGGGTTTTGAGGGGTGAAATGTCAAATGAGAGTTGGAAAATTCAAATTTAATATCCGGGGAAAGACAGGGAAAAGTATCCACGGAAAACACAAAATTCGGATCGAAGTGTTTTTATTGGCTCAAATGTGCAATAACATTAAAAATAAATATTAAATTATATTGTAAACTTACTATTCAATATTAAAATGTAGTACATATTAAGTAATTCCCATACATTACAATTTCATTTTCACAAAATCGTATTTTTTGTATTATCATGATGGATGATTAATTACATTCCGGGATTATTGAATACGGATAAGGAACTTTCCACTCTACGTAATAATCCTTCACGTGCCCAAAATGAATTTGTGTTTCCTTGCCCCCTCTCTATACTATGTTAGCATGTCTTGGCAATGGGTGGTTTGGAATTTTGTGGAATGATTTTCAAGAGTTGTCTTCGCCAGTTCTTAATTTCAGTTTTCATGCCTTTCGAGCGTTGCCTTTTTATATTTGTTCCTTCCTTTTTGGGAAAGATTACTCTTACGCAAGATGGAGGTCTGCACTGAAATGAAATGAAGTTTAATCAACTAATCTGTACTAAATGATATATAATTATGCATTAAACTGGTTTATTCCGCCTTGGTGACAGTGTAATATACACAGAACCATTGGGATAATCAAATATGTTATTACAGCATTCCAGATCACCTTTCACGATTCATTCCGCAAAATTTATTAAAGTAAATAAAAGAAAAAAATATTTCCTTCAACTTCAATATGTTACCAACTCTCTAGGAGTGATTAAGAAATGATGCAGACACTATAATGAACGCAGATTATAGGCATAGCGATTTCCTCCATCTCTACTGTACTTCCTCGAACAACTTCTTCATTCAATACACTACAGAGTATTCCCGAAAAGCGCGTAAAACATTGTAACTTTAGTGAAACTAAATGGTCAAGCCAAAACTATCTTGCGTTCTCTATAAACTGCAAATGAAAAGGAGGAAAAGTAATCCGGAAATCCATTGTAACCCAATTTTTTTTCATTATTAAAGCAATTAGATTGAATAGAGTAAGTAATGAAAGCAGTTGAAGTTTCTAAACAGGGTCTGAAGCATAAAAACAGTTATTACATTGAGTCGTTCAATACTTTTTTAATATAATTATTCTATATGCACTTTACGCGAGAAGAGCAAAAAGCCACATTTAACAGACTTAATCCATTGTTTTAGCCGATGGCGAACTCTAAAATACATAACGGTCGCTGGCCCATAATGGATGCGTGGATTTTCATCCCTCTGTTTGTTTGCGTAAAGTTGATACAGACAACATTGCTTTAAAACGAAATAGTTATTTATGATACGGCTGATTAAAGTGTCGTTTTATTTTGCGAGTAGGATATATTGCGACACGAGGCCAACATGCCCAGTGTTGCAATCTTATGAGCAAAATAAAATCAATCAATACAACGTGCGTCATACACAATTTTTAGACAGCCTTACTGACTTTCAATTTATTTTAATTCAAGTACACAAATCACTTACTGAAACATTAAGGTCAGTAGTAGATGATGCCCTAGTGCTAAATATTGAACTTTTAGCACACTAAGCATGTTCTGAAACAATTCCTTATACTAGTGGCTGTCTAACAAAGTATTATTGTAGTTATTCACTGGCGCTTGTAGCCATTTTATTACGTGTGCATTTACGAGATATCCATTGAACCATTTACTCGTTTTGGTAAAACGTAATACCATTACTTGAATGTTTATATTATGACTCTAAGCTTTAATTAATTAATTAGTTCACTATTTTTATGGAGTGGCGCGTGTTATATTGATACGGTAGCATGACCATAGTTTCGAAGACAGGAATCCGAACTGACTCGAGGTCGGGTCACCTCTGTATGGCGTTTGTTTTGAGAGGTGATGTTGGCGACGATGATAATGGGACGTGGTCAGTAACGAGGAGGAAGATAGACAGTGTGATGGACTGAGGGGTCAAGCGAAATAGCAAAACCCAGAGATAACGCACTACAAACTCACTCTCTCCAAAAAAATTTTTACTTCAGACCTCGGTAGCAGTGTTGGAAGGTGAGTTGTAAGGCCACAAATCTCGAGCCGCTTGCTCAAGGCCTTTGTTTTTACTTTTAACGTTATTTACAGCCTTTTTTACGCTTTTAATATTACAACAAAAGCACCCTCTTCTTCCACACAAGGGAGGAGCCCGGATAGCTCAGTCGGTAGAGCATTAGGCTTTTAACCTAGGGGTCCAGGGTTCAAGTCCCTGTTCGGGCGATACATTTTATGGAAGTTCTAGTTAAGAAAACGATTGAATCACTGACGATAATGCAAATTTCGAACCAAAAGTTCATCAGTATAAAGGTGTAATTCTTCCTTTCCCCGCTGTTTCGTTTAAGAAACGCTTTATTATAAGACCAAAACCCTTAAGCGGTATGGGAAAGCTAGTATCCCCAGTGGCGCAATTGGTTAGCGCACGGTACTTATAGAACAGTAACTGAGATATGCCGGGGTTGTGAGTTCAAGCCTCACCTGGGGAATGTTTTGAATTATTCGATAACCTTTCTTGAGCTTCAAACACAAATGAAATGTTTTCGTTATTGTTTCTTTTTTCTTCTTTCAGAGATGCTTCACATCATATCTCTGTGGTTTTTGTTTTGAGAAGAATTGATGTTGGCGACGATGAAGATATGATGAGGTGACTAAGGGTACGTTTATGTTGGAGCGGCGATAAACGATGAGAGCGAAGAGAGAGTTGTTGTTGCGNTCTCGTTGCTTGGCTCGCAGCGCTGCTTTCATCGTTTATCGCAGCTCCAACATAAACGTACCCTAACGAGGAGGAAGATGAACAGGGAGATGGACTGAGAGGTCAAGGACAATTGAAAAACCCAGAGTCAATGCACTACAAGCCCGCCCTGTCCAACACGGATTCTACTCATAGAAGACCACATCGGACTTCGGAAGCAGTGTTGAAAGGCGAGTTGTAAGGCCACAAAACACGAGCAGCCGTCTCAAGGCCTTTTTTACTCTAACGTAATTTACAGCCTTTTTTACGCTTTTAATATTATAATAAAAGCACCCTCTTCTTCTTTAAAGTGGAAGAGCCCTGATAGCTCAGTCAGTAGAGCATTTGGCTTTTAACCTAAGGGTCCAGGGTTCAATTCCCTGTTCGGGCGTTACATTTTAATGAAGTTAAAGTTAAGAAACGAATCAAAGACTCACTCACGACAATGCAAACTATGAACCGAAATTTCTCCAGTATAAAGATGTAATTCCTCCTTTCACCGCTATATTTCTTTCAAGGTACCATTTTTTTCTTTTGATGAGCTTCAAAACATGCGGTATCTTTTCGTTATTCTTTCATCTTCTTTTTCTTCTTTCAGAGATTTTTCAGGTCGAGGTAAACTCTGTACATAATATTAAAATTCTTGAATGAAAAAGTTATTGTTCACTGAAAGGATAACATATTGAGTACATCTGATACTTAGGGCCTTAAGTCAGATCCATCAATAAATATTTAGTTGGGAAAAGCCTTCATTACTCTAATGATAGCAAAATTTGCACAAGATTAATGTCACACAACTTCATTTATTGTACTGATTCCCGTCAATGCCCGTAGTAAGAATATCCTTAAATCCTCATATCCCGTAGTAAGAATATCCACAAATCCAGTTTGTTAGTGTTTTCAGTTTTTTTGGGGGGGGTGATGCACTGTGAGGTTACTTGAAGATATCGTAGTTACGATGATACAAAAAGCATTTGTTACTTACATTGAAGAGAAGCTTTTGATTGACTGAACATTTTTGCTTTTGATCACGAAACTAATTTTTCTGAGAATTTGTTTGCAAACTTGCATTCTATTTTAAGGCTTGAGATTTAAAAATAATAAACTGAGTGTTTTTAATAGAATTACAATTTTTTAAGACAAGTCTCCATGAAATGAAAAGAAGAAACTTTTCACAATGTAATTTAGGATATATTCCGTATAGTTAAGTAATATGCACCATACCAACTCCAACAGCAAACGTAGAAAGGAGATTTTTGCTTAAAGAAATAATACACTGTTATGAAAGTTAGACACACAAGAAGAATAGCAAATGTAAAACTTGTTCCTTGCATTAATTGAGAAAAACCTCTTGTAATTCACAGATGAGATTGGCGATTTTGTTCAGCGGACATTAAAAAATTGCCACTACAACAGGACGGTTCGAGTCCCTATACATTCAAAAATGTTTAGGAGTATTTACACAAGTTTATCTTACAAAATCTTGAATGTTGTCAATATAACGGTAACATGAAGCTCTCAACTGTCAAGCTTTGTTTTAGAAGGAGAAATTATACTTTTTTGGATTTAAATAATTTAGAACGTAAATTTTAGTGTATTTCAACATCGTTGTACTGGTGAGTAGTATTGTCTAGATTTTAGAGGTATTGATTTTCCGGCCCTCCTCACCTCTTTGTCCTTTCAGAAAGACAGATCCAGACACAAGAAATCTATCACTGGCCACGCAAAAGTACCACGCCTCGCCGCAGCCAATTACAATGTTCCGTATGACTCAAGCCGCCCTTTGTCCATTCAGCTACCAAAATTCTTAGTACATCCATTACGTTTTGAAAAATCATAGACGGCAATACGCGTGAGCCACGGTATCACCGTCGGAAGAGCATTAGAATTTTAACATAAGTGTCCTGGGTTCATATGCGTATTCGAACGTTCTAGTTTCAGAGTTGGAATGCAATTAAGAAATAATTCGGAGACTAATAGCATTGCGAACTCTACATCGAAATTGCATCAGTTTGTAACGTTGTTCCCTAGATTTTTAATGCAATTCTTCTATCTGCAAATTAAAAGAAAATTCTTATAAAAGCAGTGCTCGTCCTCCCCAGTGGCGCAATCGGTTAGCGCACGGTACTTATAAGACAGTGACTGAGATATGCCGGGGTTGTGAGTTCGAGCCTCACCTGGGGAACGTTTTGAATTATTCGATGGCTCATGTCGGGTTTCAAACGTGATATTTTCGTAATTGTTTCTTGTTTTTCTTCTTTCAGAGACGTTTCAGAGCGAAGTAAACTGTGTTCAGTCTCGAATGACATTACAATCGCGAAAAACGTGGTTATTGTTCACTTAAAGTATAGTATGTTGTGCAAATCAAATATTCAGGTTTTTAAGTCAGATTCATAAAATAATATCATGTTGGGAAAACCTATATGCGCTTATGTTAGTAATGTTTCCACAAGATAGTTGTCCCACTTCTTCATTTATTGTAATAATCCCTATTAGTCTCTTATATCTGGCTATCCTTAAATTCCCATCGTTAGAATATTCTCTTAAAAGCAAGAAATGAATAATTGATATTATTGGTATAAAAGTAATTTTGTAATTGTTCGTTGATACAGTATTGGCTCTTCTGATGACAAATGCAATAGACCGATCTCTCATAATCCAAATTCATCTTGATACTGATTTGGATCGCGAACATAGTGATAGCAATTAGAAAGGGTTTGCCAAGTTTCTGTGTTCCTAGCTGTTGAGGGTAGGTATTTGGATGTTGTGAGTGAAGTACTTTTATGCTGTGCGCCAGAAGACCCTTTGAGTTACAGTTGAGCCGTATGCGATTTTCTGTACGACCCAATTGACTCTTTGAGCATTCGGCAACCACTATTCCTCTTAGTTCCTGTATTAGTTTATAAGTTTCTAGTCTCCACGGTGCGTATGAGAATTGCGCTTATTTACCTAAGGGTCTGAGGTCTAAGGTCTTGTCCGGTCGAAATGTTGTAATAAGTATTTACACAATGAAAGATAATAGCATACTCCCCTAGAATTTAAATTTCTTATGTGCAGGGCTTCCTGTACACTCAACTTACTTTTGCGTGAAGTCTTGAAATAATTAAAAAGTTATTTAAAAGCGAAATAAAGTGTGAAAATAATTATTTGACATTATTTACATTAATATTACAATAAAATGTACAGTAAAGCTTCTTTTGGTTGTTTTGTTTAGAAGCAAGGATCAATTATTTGGGCAATCACTCACTCAAGAGCTTACTGAATATAATTATATTGAACTAAAGAACTTCAACATAAATCTGCACCTAGTTTATAAAAGTCTGTAAATTGAAGTATCTTGAACTGTGATGGGTAGTTTCTACTTATTATTGGAATTCTTTGTACGCAAACTTTTTCTTCTTTTGCCAAAACGGGAAAAATAATAGATTCCCTTAATATATTTCGTTGTAATGCAATGGCACTCAAACTGTTTATATTACAATGTTTTTGTAGGTTTACTTTTCTACGTAATACCGAAGGTACTCCGAATTTTAGTTGTATCTTTGAATGAGGTTCACTCACACTAATATTGTTTAAACGTTTTGTTCGATAGTCAATAGAACAATCAAGAATTCTCTTTTGTGTTTAGATATTTGGATGAGCGAATGTATCATATCCAGACTGAATGCAGACTGAGTGCAGACTGAATCATATAGTTCATTGTATATTTTTTCTTATAATAAATGCACTGTGCTAAGCAAAATCAAGTAATTCGTTTGAGGTCATAGAAAATTTAATACCTTCTTTAAAATCTGAAACGTAAGGCTACAGATTTTGAAATAAATTATAAAAGTGTGGAATAAACACAATTAAGGACCAATCCTATTGAATGTGAATGCCAATTTTTCACACCAGAAAGGAACATAAAATGATGGATAACTGTTTTTATTTCAATTTATTTATTATTTATTATATAACATAAATATATTTATTAACAATAACTAATTAAGGAAATTTGTTAAACTAATACTGGTAATTTATTTTTAAATGATGATAATGCGGGTAATAAGCATGTAAATAAAAGATGGCGAGCCGAAGGCCGGAGAAATTCTAGAAACCCGCCATCTTTTCCACATTTCTCACTTGAACTGAGAGGGGTTGTGGTGGGAGGTGAATTGAATCGTGACCCCAGCTATGTAGGATTACATCCTGATCATTACATCATTGGTCGGTGCATTGCTGCAACTAATAATTTGCACTCATTTCAAGTTTTTAACTTGTACAGCGCCCTACCGATAATGTAGTCACGGGCCCGGATAGCTCAGTCGGTAGAGCATTAGGCTTTTAACATAAGGGTCCAGGGTTCAAGTCCCTGTCCGGGCGATGCATTTTAAGGCAGTAGAGTGACAACAATGACAAACTTTAAACTAATAGTTCTTTTTCCTCTGGCCTATTTCCTCTATTCTCCGCTATGTTTCTATAGAATGGTTAAGCAATTCAGGTGTTGTCGCCGTTTAAAACTCAATCATTGATAAGGCGACTGAGCATATCTCCACACACTCTTTACTAGTAGATACTTTTTTATTAAATTGTCTATTACTGAGTTTGTACTTCTTCATAATAAATTAATGTTTAATTCGTGAACTATTTTAAAGGTAATACTACGTACATTCGCAATTTTTGGTAACCAACTGTGATATTTTATCTAATATCTTATATAATATCTCAACTCCTGCTGTGTTATGTTTTTGCGCGTTACGACTTACTCGTACGTAGAAATAAATTTTATCCTTCTCACAAGTCATCGATATTCTCGATACCTTCCAAATTGTTTCTTTAATAAAAGCTCTTCAATACTGTATGGCCTATTTACGAGCATTGTTCTGTGAAGCATACGGTTGCAGTCCAAACGAGACCACCGAGTGCCTGGAAAACGGCCCGTGACTTCGTGAGCACCACTTTCTTCCGTGCTTGCGGCTAAACAATAAGTGCCACTCCTAATAGATCACCGCCTTCCTAACACGACCACAAATGCATCCCCTCGCGCCTGGCCGTGGCCGTAAGAGGTGGTGGCGGGGGGAGGCGGAGGGGGATTAAGCGAGCTGCCAGAGAAATGGGGCAAAGCAGCGCCGGCGCGCGGCCTGGTTGGATTGGATGAACCCCCAGAGGTTCATTCCGCGCGAGATGGAAACACCCCACGGAGCGCCAGTACAGAAGACGCAGAAGCGCGGGGACAAGAAAATGGCCGCTTTCGGCGAAAATATTTGTCACGCCCACCATCGGTCTTTTAGGACGAAAATTGAAAACAACTAGACTGTGTGGCATGTTCCAGTACATTTTTTCAGAATATTACAGATTTAATACATTATTTGTTTGAGCGTAATTGCGAAGGTGAAAAAATTGAAGTTAACTCATTTAAGTTCAGAAATAAGGAATCAAAATAATTATTCAAATGTAATGTAATAGTGGATTAATTGAATACGGTTATCGTAATTTCCAATTACACAGATAGGGGAGAAGTAACGAATAGTAAAATTGGAAATAAAAAAATTAGATAGTCAGGAAAATATGAAAATGAAGGAATATTTATCAGGATTTCTTTGAACTTTTGGGGAAAACCACAAAACAACTAGATGAAGTCGTAGGCTTCCGCCGCCAGAGTCATGTGGGTGATCTGGGCTGACCGGGTGACACCGCGTCGAAGGCTGTGTTGCCGACGTTTCGACCATCCTGTCGTGGTCTTCCTCAGGGCTGGTTTGCGCCGTGATGGTCGGCGCTCGGGTGTACAACCTTCGCACAGCAACACAGCCTTCGACGCGGCGTCACCCGGACAGTCCAGATCACTCGCAAAACAGCTAGATGTTAGAAGAAATATATTGTTCACAATATTTTTGGTTTAAGACGTTGCCTTCAACATAATCACCAACCATTGGTACGTTCGCAGTGAACTCATTTAAATGTGTTTTAGGAAGTACTAATTGTAGCTATTGAAATGCAATGTGATTATTCATTTATTTCGTTAAGGAAAAAGTATTTATTGAGAAAAGGCGTACAAACGAATGATAGAAGGATGCATATATTTTTAAGATACAAACATACTTCTAAACTCAAAAAATGTTCTAACAGAAGGCTATGTTGCTAAAAGAGAAGAAAGTTTGAATAGAATTTCTTCACTTCTACACTAGTATATTGGAGCGTACATCATTACTAAGTATTAGTACACCTATAATATGTGTGTATAATAAATTTAATTATTATGTGTGAACGTATAATGAAATCATTGTGGGTATAAACATTAAAAGTCTGAGAAAGGAAACAACCTAAAATAAACCTCCTTATGCGTAATCAGGGGTGTCCAGTGAAAACCAGAGGTGCTCCCCCGTATATAAACAGAATTCATGCCTCAATGAAACAAATAACTGATATCAGTTAAGTTGAATTAGACGTAAAACAACTTTATTTTTAAGAGAAAAAAATAATTTGGACCCCTATTACGCCTGGGCCTGGTACAAGTTGCGACAATTATCCTATGTAATCTACGGCGGGCACATCTGAAGGTTGTACTCTGGGCGCCCCTGGTTTTAATTCCTGAAGATAAAAAAAAGAGTTTTATGTTTTGTGTGAAGGTATAAATAACACTTCATTCTTCTTCTTCTTCTTCTTCTTCTTCTTCTTCTTCTTCTTCTTCTTCTTCTTCTTCTTCTTATTATTATTATTATTATTATTATTATTATTATTATTATTATTATTATTATGTCACCCTTTCTTTTTCTTCTTTTTCTTCTTCTCTTCTTCTTCTTCTTCTTATTATTATTATTATGTCACCCTTTCACTTCTAAACGTAAATCGTTTCCGATGGCAAAATGCGCAGGTGTACTACCGTGCGTGGGTTCACGCCTGCAGCGGGAGTTGCCCCTCGTGGCCGCGGGGAGCGCCTCCCATCCCGTGCGTCCCGCGCGTTCGTTCAAGCAGAGGCAGGAGCGCGACCTATCGGCGGGAACGGCGCGTCGCGGCGGTCGCGGGAACAAAGGCTCCGTGCGGCAAATGCCAGGTAAGCGACGGGGCACGGGGTACCGGGTGTGGGGCACTGCATGCCGAGCGGTTGAGGCAAGCGCCACCTGACGTCACTCGGGGCGACGGGGGCGTCGCGGTGCGGCGCGGCGCGGCGCGGCGCGTGGAAACGAGGCACGTGGTCTTCCGTTGTTTATGTGATGGACAGTTCAGCCTTGAGTCGCCGCTTGCTGCCGCATATGGCGGAGTGTGGCGTTGTTCTGCGTTATGACTAACGAAGTCCGAACGCGTTCGTTGATATTACTGCACTGAAATGTTTTTAATGTCGCAGTGCAAGTATTCACTTCCGATGCTAGACGTCACAGCATTGCCATATTTGAAGGGCGATGTTATCTCTCCTTAAGAGTGTGCTACATGCCCATGATTATTTTTACGAACATAGCTGCATGCATTAGTTCGTTTCGAAAATGGGATAGGTTATATGAAACTGTCCCTTTTTTCCTTAAGAAAGAAGCATATGATGAAAGATACTCATTTAGATTATAATGTAAACTCAATTACTTCAGGGGTGTCTTCATTTACACATTATTATTTCTCCTTATTCGATAGGTTTGCAGAAATTTCTAGAAGATGAACAGTTGAAATTTTAATAAATTGAAAAATTAAAAAGAAATGTAATTGAAATACAATTAATTTAATTTCAATATTTATTTTTAATAGCAATACATACTTTAATTTGATCGTCCTTGGATTATAGAAAAATATCGAGAAGAATGGTTTGCATTACCTTTAAATTGTATCAAGAAGGCAAACACACACACACACACACACACACACACACACACACACACACACACACACACTAAGACCAGTTTTGTAAATTCTGCGTTTAGCGTATTACCAATTATTCGCAACGTGGAAACTAGGTATTTCCAGTTTGTGAGTTTTCAGTCTCTTCTTTCTTGAAGATACTTTGAAAGATAAAAGAATAATTGCCTAATATAAACCCAACGTATATATTGACAAGTTTCAATTGTGTGTCAATTTTCAACATTTATTTTGCAATTTCGTAAAATAATAAATATTATTTTTATGTAATTTGTTGCAATGATTCCAAATACCTTTCACCTAGTAATTCCTCAACTTTATTATTAAGTCATTATATTGGCTGAATTAAAAAAAAACAACTTTCAATTGATTTTGAAACTTAGTAAGTCGCTTAAAAATGTATAAATTTAAAGAAAACTATAAATTCTGGTTACAATTTAATGTTGCAAAAATTTCTTAATGATGATTCCTCTAGTGACAAATTAATCAACACAATTTAAGAATTGATCGTCATTCTGCCAAATGGAAAGTTGTAGACTTACCTTGTTTTGTTTGCTTGAATAGAACGTTTACTTATGTCGTTACACACGCAGACAAATAGGCTCAAACGATAAAACTATAGAGCGGTCCCAACAGCGTTATGCAAAAATTGCAATACAAAATAAAGGTTTAATACCGAGATGTCCCATACCGAGGTAAATGTCAAATAATGAATCACAAAACCCTTTTGATTTAATTTTTTTATATAGATGTTTTCAAAATCACTATCAAACAATGCCATATCCGTATGAATTATTTGCTATGTCTTGTAGCCAGAAACGAATAATCTGAGAGATTTGAAGGTGGGATTTTGATGTGTAATGTTATTGAATTCAGGACGTATTATAGATACCTAGTAATGTGTCTCATTTATTTTTCATTATTATTAGTTGTTTTCTTTACTAGGATTGTCTCAATAAATTTAATGCCTCTTAAAAATTACATATTCGAAGATAAATGAACTTGCTTGGGAGAGGTCTGTAGATTTATCTGCAAATTCCAAAGCGCCCGTGGAATTACCTTTGACAAATGCCTCCGACATCAGCGCGAACAGGCTTTTTTGTGCAAAAGGAAGGGCCGGGTCACCTCAACACGTCCTGCCCCTCCGAGCACGCAGCCTCGCGTCGCGTGGGAGTGGAAAATATGAGACTCCGCGTCGCCCGAGTCGCAGGACGGCCACCCGCTGCTCTCGCCGTCTTCGCTCCATTTACATACAAAAGGTCCTGCCTTGCTTGCACTCGGCGGTGGCGCCCCCGCGGCCGGCCCGGGCACCAGGCGTCGCCCGCCCCCGGCACGCTCCCGCCGGACGAACGCCACTCACCGCCCACCCGCCCCCGCGCCAACCATTCACTCTCGTGTTGGTATGTAGCCCACCCTCGAGGCCCCACCAGTGTCAGTGAGTGTGCCCCGAGATGGGCTGAGGGGACGAGGCAGCAGGAGCGAGCGGAACGGGAAGGCGCGAAGGGCGAAAAGCGGAGGAGGAAGCAAAGACGGAGCGATAAAGGGGCGGGGACGAGAGAGAAGGACAAGGTACTAGGAAGGGCGGTGGCCCAGGGGGTTGGGGGAGGCAGAAGGGCGGTGAGTGAGGCAGGGCGGCAGGCCGGGGAGGAGGGCGGGGGGGGACTCTTCCCTCTTTCCAATTCTATCTACTCCCTCTCCGTGGTCTCTTCTCCTCAGCTTTCCCTCTCTTCGTCTCATCCTCTTCGGCTTCTTGTTGCTTTTCTGCGTCTGGACCTAACTCTGTCTGTCTGTCCCTGCCTTCTTCTCCTCTCTGTCTCTCTCTCTATAGCGACCGCTGTTCTTCCTCCTCGCCCTCGCCCTGGTCACACGGCAACGCACAACGACGAAATCCAAGGCGGAGCTCTGTTTAAATGTAAATGAGTATTAAATTAAGCGTATAATTTGTGTAGTAGAGTTACAACAAATTAACGGGTACAACAGGGGCGTGGTAGTTGCCTGAAGGGGGGGCGGGGGGGTGGGGGGGGGGTGGGTGGGGGGGGGGACGGGGTGAGT
>BOPP01000084.1:5292919-5312869 GCA_017312745.1 Gryllus bimaculatus | reverse complement strand
CGACCGCAAATGAGGGCGGGGGGCAAGGGAGTGCACGCACGAGGCGGACGGGCAGGCCAAGAGCAGGTGGGTGGTCGACCAGATTGGGAACGCTCAGCCCTTACGTGTCGGTTGGGTTGGGCGTGGCGCGCGGACCTCACGGGCCTACTGTGTGTGTGTGGGGTGGTTGTCGGGTGGTGTGTAAAATTGCACACTTGAACCCTCGCTCACATCCGCGACAGGGAGCCAAAAACGCACCACCCGTGCAAAACCGGGCCTACGGCCACCTCTCTTGCTGTGGCCGACAAACCACATCCCGCTAATGGAAGCGGACGCTAGTAGACAAAGTAACGTGCCGGCAAGCATGGTGAGCTATTGAGCTGGGTTCTACAGAGCGGCAGTAGCGGCGGACTGCACCACGGCCCGAGTCATTTCTTTTAGGTGGCGCTTGAAGGCTTTCTGCCCTCTCTGTGATGGGCGCCACCAGGTTCTACCGGTTAACAGGCCGGTCCCAGACTCTGTCGTATCGTGCAGTTGTGCAGGTACTCTGCAATCAAGCGACGGATAAGAGAGCGGATTTCACCCAAGTATGCCTGGCGTCTGACTTCTCGGTACCAACCTGAAGCTGTTTCATGCTTTCCAGCCGGTAAATGTTGATCTCTTCCGTATACTTATTGACAAACTCTGACCAGTGTATCTTTCCACGACATCGATTTTATTATCATCGATTATTCTTTTCCCGTTGTACCCTTTTACGTGTAGCACCCAAAATACTGGTGCGAAAATTAGGTTTGAATGCCACCCGCATGATAAGGAGATAGCCAAATGAGAACGGTAATCACTCGTTGTGTGCACCATTTACTTCGAAGCAATTCAGGTTGCTACATCTTACTGCTTTCGTGAAGCTTTGTGAATTAAACCAGAGTGTTTTTATAATGCTCTCGCGTGTGGCGAATACCAGGGGAAGACCTCGAAACAATTTCGTTTGCCTAGCAACTCACTATTTCTACGGCCGTGCTTTGTGAAGTCCGGTGCCTCCCGCTCATTCTAAAAATAATCTATAGAAATGATCATGTGAGCAATTGTCCAAAACAACTAACTATTTGACGCAAGTGACCGACAGACCAAGCGTTCTTGAACCTCATACTTAAAACGCTGCATCATGGCACCTTTCTCATATCCAATGCGTAATCCGCACTATCTTTACAGATCTGGCGAGTCAGGAACACAAGTTCTGCCACAGAAGGTATGAATCCAGTCTCACTTTTACCCTAAGGGGCAAACATAAGCCGGCACCCCCCTTGCTTAGCGCCACTTTCACTCCCCGCTCACCTTACCGATTTGCCCTGAAATTAAATTTCCGAACATTCCGAATTCCCAATTACATCCAAGTGGTAAAAACACATGTTCGGTTACCGAGTGCAATTCTCCGTGCATTTCTCAAAAAACCTAACGCCAATGCCTACCTGCGCTGCCCATGAGAACTTACTTTTCATCCACACAAACATTAACATATCTCAACAACGCTACACATTTTAAAATCCGTGGTATATATGGGACCTCAACATTTCTCATTGTCTCCTTTCCAACCGCCGCGTACGGGTTCATTTTATTGCAGTACATACTTTACCTCTGCCGTTAAAAATTCCTAATACAGCCTGCTGCGCTACATTTGTCAAGTCGTCCCCAGAATTTTACCATTCGCCCCATTTCTGCAGTGTACTCACGTGTTATTTCAAAAGTACAACCCGCAAAATCCAAAACGAGAAGATTTGGTGTCCGTCGAACATTTCTTAGGTCCGCTGTTTGCTGTTGAACTCTTTGCACAACGCCGAGAGTAGGAAGGCTGCGCTCTTCTTCAAGTTAAACTATGCATTACCATGTGCTCGCAAGTTGACCTCCTCACCTTCTATGCTACTGGGTTTCTTCTGCAACATTATCAAACTCAAAACTTTTGTTTAGAAATAAACAAAACAAAATAAGATAAGAAACAGGGTTTATATTCGTTGAAGAAAAACAAGAACTCCGCTTAATTTTCTGCAGTGACTACAAGACCTGTAGCCTCTTCCTCTGTCCATTACGTGTTTTTTCTTGCTACTGAGCCACCCTCTGGTCACAAAAACCTCTCCAAAATAGACCTCTAAAACTGACCGCCAGTGTAAGTCGAATATTGACATCCTTCATATGGTTACTGGCAGCGATACCAGCCAGCCTTTCATTGCGCACTAAGAAGGGAGATCGAGAAGTTTGCTTGCAATCGGGTGTACGACCAGTGGGCATGCAAATTCCTAAGGAGCACTAACAAAGCAATAAAAGTGGCAGCTACCGCCTCTAGCTCTCCTCGCCTATGCCAGGCAAATCCGCCGCCCGCCGAATTTACCTGTTGCTCTTGATGATTGAGTAGAATCGAAAAGAATAATTCATGGCAACGCGTATGTACTTATCGATTTAATCGTTACAAACAAACGTCTGTTTCATATTCCCTAATATAGTGATATTCGTCAAAGACTGACGATAAAAGAATACAAATCAAGGAATGCATATAGATGGATCGATAAAGTTCAATGCGCTCGGTGTAAATGAGGACAATTAAAAAACGGGATACTGGCGAAGTGGAGACATGTAGAAAAGAAATTAAAAACGCCTTTGATGAAAGGTACAAAAGGGAAACAGTAATGTAACTCATAGATACCCACCCCAATTTCATGTTTTCAGAAAACTACGTTTGCTTAATGAATGGCCAGAGTAATAGGATTGTGGTAGGCTATTTATGGCGCGGGAGTGGAAATTGTGGATAGGCGCGACGTTCTAAGACTATGCCGGAACGCAGGGTGCGAACAGGTTGTGGGTTGTTTATATTATGTCCATTTGTAAAATCCTACTATAGCAAAATTTTTAGGGATGCACTCAGAGGACGAACGGCCCGTTATTCCATATAACTTTTTGAATTGAAACTCAGGTTTTCATATTTATATGACATGATTGCCAACTTATAAACAAAGGTGGAAATAGCAGGAACAAAAGTGGCCATCTAATGTTTCGAAAAAACCCATACTATGGTTAAGCAGGGTTTAAAAAAGGAAAGCTTTCCCCTCTAGTATTTATTCTAGTGTATACCGGACATTAGCTCCCCAGCCCTGCCACCTAAGAAGTCGCGAGACTGAGCTATATCAGCCATCTAGATAGTATCATCTGAACAAATAGAGAAAGACAGCGAGAGTTGTAAAGTCTAAAAAAATTAGCATTACATGGACCGATTCAAAACAATGTTGCCCCCGCAACTTCGCGACTTTGGATTTCAAAATCCATGCGTCTATGAACAAGATTTACCAGAAGATGCATTCGCAAATGAAAAACATTAAAAACTTTTTTATTCTCCTCGCCCTATCAATTATCCGTAACGAAGAAGTTCGAGCAGTAATCGCGGCTGCGCCAAAGAGCACGGCAAAAGTGGCTCACCCACCCAGAGAACGACTTAATAGACCCGGCCTCAGGAGAAAGCAAGACCGGTGGACGATCACCCAAAAAAAGAAGGGCTGCGGGTACATCGTGTCCCCGTCCGGGAGAGATAGGTAAAATCTCGATATACCTGGACCAACCAAACGTTGGTTAGGTGTGACGATCAAAGTGCAACTTATGGTGTCGTTTTTTGCAGGAGACTACCGGAATAAGATCGGGGGACGCATTGACCCGCGGCCCCAAAGAAAGGGACCAATCCATGCGGTGTAGTAACGAGTCCGTCCTGTGGGCCAAACCGCCGAAGCAGGTGCACGAAGACCCCTAAAGCCTAAACCAAAGCGTGCTTGAGAGATGTCGGGTCGGCTATTTCGGTACCGAGGGCCGAGTCATACCATTTTTGCCTCCTGCAGATAGGATGATAAGGAGTTATGAATGGAGAAGTTTGCTTATCCCGCCCCTCTCACTAGCGCAAAAGACTCAGACGCGCAGAATAGTGGCCCCAATGAGTTGGCGCGCTGAACACCCTGTCAGCCGCCCTTTCAGCTATCGGCTCACCCGCCCGCTCACTTGCGCCCTTTCGCCTGCCTGGCCCCCGACGCTCACTGGGGACCACACTAGGCACCGTGCATGCGGAGTTGGGACCTCAGGCCTACGTGTAAAAGCACTGACCGGGAATCGGAAACTCCACACCGGCTGGTCACTTCTCTGTGCGACCCACATCGTTAGTGGCTAAGTGGGTGGAGTGAGGCGGGTTGAAGGCTTTCTGCCCTCTGAGTCCGACCAGTCTAGTTAGCGCCCAGGCTCTGGATTCGTCGTGGCAGTGTACCCAAGTTCTTCAAGGGTAAGAGAGGAGGGATTTGACCCAAGTATGCCTGGCGTCTGACTTCGGTACCAACCTGGAAAGCTGTTATGCTTCCAGCCGGTGAAGTGATCTCTTCCTATACTAGTTGACAAACTTGACCAGTGTATCTTTCCACGACATCGATTTATTATTCAAAGTATTATTCTTTCCCTTATGTACCCTTTTACTTGCACCCAAATATTTTCAATTGAATGCACAATGATAAGGTGGCAAACGAATCACTCTGTGACCATTTACTTCAGCAATTTCATGTAATTCTGACTGCTTTCGTGAGCTTTGGTGAATTTAACAAATTTTTATTAATTCTCCGGTGGACAGGGATGAGTCGTAAACAATTTCGTTTTTTCCAGCAATTCACGTATTTCTGACTTCCGTGTTTGTGAAGTCGGTGCCTCATTTAAAATAATAGAATGATATGGAGCATTGTCCAAAACAACTAATTTGGACGCAAGTGAGACAGAAAGCTATTCTTGAACCTCATACTAAACGTCATGACATTCATATCCAAATGCATTCCGCACTATTTAAATTTTTGGAGAGGAACACAGGTTCTGCCTCAGGTATGAATCCAGTCTCGGTGGACCCTGAGTGGCAAACGATAAACCGCGTCCCCTTTCCTACCGGCTCTTTCACTCCCCCTGCTCCTTCCCGAGTTTTCCTGAAATAATTCCTCGAATCGTTCTGATTTACCCAGATTACATACAAGTGTTAAATGCAGGTGTTTGGTTCCCGAGTGCAATCTCGTGCATTTCTCTAAAAAACCTAACGCAATGCCTCTGCGTGCCATGAGGAACTTACTTTCATCCACACATTTAACATATTCAAAACCTACACATTTTAAAATGCGGTATATGGATCTCGCCTTCTCTTATTGTCTGCCTTTTCGCAACGTCCGGGTTCATTTTATTGCAGTACAGTATTTACCTCTGCCGTAAAATTCTAATACAGCCTGCTGCGCTACAGTTTTGTCGAAGTCGTCCAGAATTGTTACCATTCGCCATTTCCTGCAGTGTCTCACGGGTGATTTCAGAAGTACGAACCCCGAAGAATCAAGAGAAGATTTGGCTGTCTTCAACAGTTTCTAGGTCCGCTGTTTGCTGTTGAACTTTGGCAACGCCGAGAGTAGGAAGGTCTGCGTCTTCTTCAAATAAACTGCCTACATGGTCTCGCAGTTGACCTCCCTGCACCTTATGCTTACTGGTTTCTTCGCACATATCAAACTTAAACTTTTGCTTAGAAATAAACAACAAAATAAGATAGGAAACATGTTTATATTCGTTAAGAAAAACAAGAACTCCGTTATTTTCCGCAGTGACTACAAGACTGTAGCCTCTTCGCTCCTGTCCGTTACGTGTCTTTTTCCTTGCTACTGCGCACCTCTGGTCACAAAACCTTCTCCAAAATAGACCTCCAAACTGACGGGCAGTGTAAGTGAATATGGACATCCGTTCATATCGGTTACTGGCGATCGGATACCAGCCAGCCTTTGCGCACTTGAAGAAGGGTAGATGAGAATTGTTGCTTGCAAGTCGGTGTACGACCCTGGGGCATAGAAATTCCCTGGTACCTAACAAAGCATTAAAGTGGGCTACCACCTCAAGCTCCACGCTATGCCTGCAATCCGCCGCCCGCCGAATTTACCTGTTTGCTTGATGATTAGTAGAATCGAAAAGAAGAATTCAGGCAACGCGTATGTTACTTTATCGATTTAATCGTTACAAACAACGTCTTTTTCATATTCCCTAATTATTAGTGATTATTCGTCAAAGACTGACGATAAAGAAATAAATCAAGGAGTGCATATAGATTGGATGATAAAGTTCAATGGTCGATAAATAGAATGTAGAAAAGAAGATAATTGGAATGCAGAAAAGAAATTAAATGCTTTTGAGTGAGAAGTTACAAAAGGAAATCGATTAATGTAACTGCATAGATATACGCAATTTTCATGTTTTCAGAACTTACGTTTTGCTTAATGAAGTAATTATGATTTTGTATTTATGCGCGTGAACAGGTGTGGTTTTGTTATTAGTATTCCATTTGTAAAATCAACTCAAAATTTTTAGGATCGTTGAATCCACATAACTTTTTGAATTGAAACTCTGGTTTCATATGTATATGACATCATTGCAACTTATAAACAAATGAAATGAAATAGTGCTTATTTTCATAAATAGCAGTACTTTTTAATTTTTTAAAAAATCTTTCCCTTATCCTTTCTTGCTTATAACATGACATTGGCTTTTCAGCCCTAAAATCTACTATACCAGCCATCTAGAATAGTATCATAACAAATGAAAACGGAGAGTTTAATTTCTTTAAAAAAATAGCATTAATGGACATAAAAACATTTCCCCCATACTTCCATTTTATTTCAAATCCATGCGCTAGTAAGAAATTTACAGGAAGTGCATTCTGCAAATGAAAACATTAAATACTTTTTTATTTCCTCGCCCTGTCATCGTAAGAAGAAAGTATTGTAATCGTACGCCAAAAAACGGCAAATTTTCAACGCAAAAACTTTAATTGCCGGGTCTTGGTAACGAAAAAGTGTGTAAATCGTGTCCCTTCGTATAGTAAATTTCTTCCTGTAACACATTGTTTAGCGAGAATTCATGTTTTGTGGTTTTTTGGTACCGAAAAATCGATTGACGGCAAAATATGTCAATCCATCTGTTTGTACGTCCGTCTGTGGCCAACGCTAGATTTCAAACCTAAAGCCTAAACCAAGCTTCTAATTATTGTCGCCTATTTCGTTACCCAAGTGATACATCTTTTCGCTGCAGATAGGATTATAAAGGATTATAATGAAATTTTCGCCCTCAGGCGGAAGATCAGGCCTGATGGCCTGAACATCACCACGTAAATTATAAGTCTTCACTGAATTGGAAACTTGCTGCCACAGAGAAGCATCTTCTACAGCAACTTGCAACGGTTCCCTTAATGATTCCACTATTCAGCGAATCTTTGAGATAGGAACGCTATGATTGTCCAGAATTGGGAAGCTGCATAGGAGTTCATAGAAAGGCTGTGACAATGCGCCCATAGGTGCTGCCATCTACCCGTCAAGTGACAAAATATGCATAGCATTTTTTGTGTGTAGGATTGTGGTAGCCCAACGTGTGTAAGTCTGCGCGATATCTCGCTGGTGAAAATCGAAAACGCAGGGGTTTAGAATCGACTAAAGGAGGTCTTGTTAAGGAGTCTATGCCACCTCGAACGTTAAAGCACTATCGATCTTCTGCTCATGCGCAGTTCAAGTTTCTCACCATTTTAGTCCATCTGTACATGCACAAAAGATTGATTGTGCAGACGTTATGGTGTGCACAAACTCCTTATAATCGTGAACCAGAGGCTTGGTGCCTTTAAAAGCACGAATTGTGTATGTGGTAGCACTTTTTATCTGTGTAAATGTCATATTATTTTTAATACATTTCTATAATACTTGTGGCTGGTACATATTTTATTGTATGGAATAACAGAGTTTGATTTCTATTCCTCTTCTGACGAAAAGCGCATATTTTATCTTTGGTCAGAATGTATGTCCGGAAACGTTTTCAAGTAAATTCTTTCCGATTGCAATTACACGAATTATACATTTTAGGTCTTTTAGTGGACAAAGGAATTCTTAGGCCTTACTAGTGAAATAATAATGTTTAGGCACTATAATTTTTGTTCCTAGATATTGTAAAGTCATGAAATGTGTTAATTAACCAACGGTAGAGACTAAATGAGTGATTTACTTAAAAGTTTTTTCACGACCCAGGTCCCTTTGTGCCTCTGATGTATCCGTCTGCGGCTCATCGTTCCACCCACCCACCCACGCGTGATCGCGAGCGAGCTGTGTCCTCGGCGCGAAGGCGAGCCCGGCGGGGCCAGACCGGAGCCTGCGATTTCCGGTGCTTTCTTCCCCGCGTCTCCTCCTCCTCCTCCTGCTCCTTCTACCTCCGGAGACGTATGCGCCGGCTTTGGGACATAAATTTCCACTTCATGCTTACTTGTATATGAATGAATTCTGCGAACTGATATATTGTGGGGCGAGCGTGCGCGACCGGAGCGAACAAGCCCAGCGCCCTGACGCTTGCGTCGTAACTCCTTGCCACCGCCCAAGCGACTAAACCGTGGGTTGATACCCCTCGACGCGCCGACAGAGAGCGGTCTTTTGTCGAAGTGTTTCTCTTCAGGCGGCTCCTCACAGTCGGTTTTCGGCGTGTAGCGAGCGGCTGCTCGCCGAATTCCGAGTAGTGTGGATAAGTCGCACGATGTTCGCCCTGGGATGAACATTCGGTGCTCGCCCTGCCCTCCGCATGCCGGACTTTTGGGCACATCAAAGGAAGCGAACATTGGCCGATAAATCATCTGCTCGGAATTGGGTGCCCAGTAGAGAAGGTCGAATGCGTGGAGCCGACTTTACGTTTCGCGAGTTCGCCTCATATCCAATCTCAATATGAGCCATGGGGGTCGGCAAGTAAGAGGCAAGGAGGAGCTCTGTTTCCATTCACTAAGTTTCATTACTAGACGTCGGAATTTTAGGCACAAAACGTGATGACTTAGGCACCTAAAATAGGTAACAAAATTGTGAAATTAGACACTATTAGGCATGAAGGTAGCACTTAAAATATGTTAAAAATGATTAAACCAGGCATTTAATAAACACGCAACATGAAAAGTAATGTTTCTGCTATCTAAAATAGATCACAAAAGAATTAAATAAGGGATCTTATATTATTTTGGAAAATCAAGTATTTTTACATTTATAAATGACTATAAAATATTTTATTAACTTTGATTTCTTTTCATTTTTTCATTCTGTCATCTTTTTCTTTCTCAACCTACCAGCAGTGCAGCTGCATCGGGAATGGGTGCAATTGACTGAAAGTGCGTGCTGATCGGACACGAACGTAAAACATCCTCTTTACATTGTCTCGCAGAGCTTCTTACGTACTGTAACGTCGTACCACGCTTAAAACAGACAACCACGTGGAAATCGGCGAAGCATTGCCGGATGTTAAACAAAGGGCGGAGTGATGACGCACTGGGACTTTCCGAGGACGTAGCGAGCCCAGAGCGGCTTCGGGGAGGAGGCAATGGGGGCAGAGGGTAGAGCCAAAGGGCCTATATAACGGCCAGGAGAACAATGCCCCAGTCTTCTTGTGCTAGCGGCGTCGGCGACTGGTGAAGTGCGTGTCTGTGTGTGTCTGTGCGTGTAGGTGCACTAGGGCGGGGGCCGGCAATTCATTGTCGTGACTTGCGAGACGCGTAGATGGTCTCAAAGTAGAGCGGCTTCATACAGGGAACATCGGTGGTATGTTGCGGTGTGTTAACCGTTCTTAAATTATCTCTCCCTGTAGTGGGTCTATTTATTTAGTTTATTGTGAGCAGGGTAGTTGCTAAATTGAGACTACGGTCTAGATTGTTAATAAATCTGTTTTACAAACCACTCTCGTCTGTGTTCGATTACACCCGTATGATGCCACAGTACGGCGTGTTGGTGAGAGATTTCGGTGAGCAGTCGATTGCGTATTTGATCACGGAATATTCGCGTTTCGGGAAATTCGGGAAAGTATTTGCGTTTCGACGCAACAAATTTAAAAAAGAGAGTAATTAAAATGTGATTATTTTCAAAATTACTCGTTTTAGGCAGGTTTAGGCAAAAAAATATAAGATAGGCATCAATCGTCCATTTAGGTCATTTTATTCACTATTGGATGCTTTCAGTACATTTTTATGATTTCATGCTAAATTTAATGGTTCGTAAGCACCTGCAATTATTTTCCACAACTTCCTAAAAAAACTAACCATGTTTTTGCTCTATAATCCGAGGGCTATTGATGACATTAAGACAAGAGGACATATATGTACGGGACCTCCAATTTGGTAGGTTTAGCTAGATATTAAATTGCAGCTGGTCCATCATGAAAGGTTTTGAAGTTCAGATTCTTGTAGTTTCAGGGATAACGTAAAATAAAGATAACGTAAATGATAACGTAAAGTATTTAATAATACTATAATGTATGTAAATGTGTATAATAATATAATTTAATGTGAATAAATATATTTTATGCTTGCGTAATGTAAGAAAACACCGATTTTAAGTTAATGTTTTTCTTCAAATCAATATTTATTCTCAAAAAATAATTTTTTAAGAGAATGTATTCGATTTTCTTATGCCTTTTCAGTTGTGAGTACTTTGTTTAGGAAGATTTATGTACTATATATAATTGTCACCATACCGTCACCTTGTTGAACGCAATTACGCTCTGAGAATATATTCCGCAATTGTAAAGAAATCCAAATTGTCACCAGGTTACTGAGTACTGTGCATTTTGAAATAAGACATGAATTTGTTTCTTTTACTATGAAATTTGCAATGATTAATTTATCATTGCAAATACTTTCTCAGAAACCGAGATTTTTAGCCCTGGGGTATCAGTCACAATGTATATTGTAAATGTAAGTAAATGAACCATAGATTTATTTTAAAACGCTTGTAGTAAATGCTGAATGCACGTGAATATTAGATATTATAACATGTAAAATGTTGTAATGGAAGCAATTGAAAATTAATTGCGTATAACTGAATTTATTGTAGTATAAAACAGATATGTCCAGTCTGGCACATTCATTTTAAAAATACGAAAGATACTTTCTGGCATGTCGATTAACGATTAAGTTGCCAATTACTTTTGGTTATATGTTCACAGATATTTCAAAATTAAAAAGAATTCAAAGAACTGTCTTGTCATTAAAATCTACAAGCATGTGGCAAATATCTGTGCATTGAAAATTTCAAATCGACTTAATTTTCTTCATAAATAGTGATGAAATAATGTCACATATTTGTGTTCGGAGTATTATTTTATAACACCATAGATTATAAGGCGGAAGTTGTTCGACAGAAATTCATTATTCATATTTACTGATGTAACAATGCTAATGAAGCATAGCCAAATAGTTTTGTCTGATAGTGTGAAAGCTTCTATAGGACACTCATATTTTATGTTTTAACGTGGGCGCGCTGTGAACGATATACTTTGCATATAATTGTAATATTGTCGTAAGGAAGTCTGAACTCTACACCGCCCACGTTCTTTATTCAAGGACTGTTTCTTGTGTAAACATGGGAAGATAGCAGAAATATATATGAGAATAGTAACTGCATTTTTGTAGCCTTTATGTAAATTCCACAATTATTTTTAATGTACTTTCCGAATAAGTATTGGCACTGACTTATATAAAATCGTATATGATGATACATTCGAATGAAGTAACTTTGGTAATCAATTTAATTTGTTGTTGACAAAACAACATAATAACGTTTATTGTTAATAAAACGAGCTTCCGAAAAGGTCAGTAATACACATACCATACCTACCAGACATAGGTTCGGTACAAAATCAGTCATTAGTTGACGCCAAACTCCAAATTCTGGCATAAATAGGTTTCTGTCGTATAATTACAGTTCTCTGACAAATTCAAGCACTAAGGACGTATTACATGAAGGAGATTCAGATTGTTTTCGTGTCACTAATGTCCTTCTTGGTAAAGTCAATCACAAGCATATTTGAATCTAAGGAAGTCTCTTTACATGTTTTTTAATAAAATTCTTCGCCCGGAAAGGGACTTGAACCCTGGAGTTCTAGGTTAAAAGCCCTAGTTACCATCACATTACACTCATCACTTACACAAGAAGTAGCTCTACTAATGGAGTTCTCCGGGTCATGCGTAACCTGTTCGTGTCAGTGAGTAGCGAAAAGATGGAACTGCGTGGTGATTCATGTTGATTCATCCCCGTCACAAAGACTTTTTTTCCAGCGCTGTGGAGCTTCATAGTTGTCGTACATCTGAGTACCAGAATCTGGAAGAGGAATGAAGGAGCATTCTGGATCGTATTATCCTCATAAGGCTGAACGGTATATATGAAACGTTTTCGCCGACAAATGGAACACTTAGAACATAAATTGCCAGTTACATGAGTAATTATATTCCGTATTACCTATAAACGGTAAATTGCTTCTAAACGATCAACCTTACGACGGTATTAAAATCTCTCCAGGTGCGTTTCAACTCAGGCATACTGGAGTTAATGACCTACAAGAATAGGGAACTAATCAGATGTGAAGGTGTGTTTCAATTGTCATTAGATTACATGCGTGCGGAACTGTTAGAACCGAGTAACTTTAATTTTGATGATATAATAATAATAATAATAATAATAATAATAATAATTTAATGTCTGTAATAGCTATAAACATACCTAGCAATGTTATGAATGGTGTTACTGCCGATACCAAAAGTAATAACACTGTAACATTTGGTATGTTCAGCGTTTTATCGGTAACCATAAAATCTCAGATTTTTTGTGAGGAAATTTACATTACTGCGATATGAAACACATGAATTCTGTTGTTGCGGTACGATAATCGATATTGTTGGGTATTGCTTGCGATATATCTATTTCAACAATACACTTGTATACCGTGGCTCGAGGAAGATGGGCACTGAAAATTCATCTGTACCTCAAGAAATTCTGGACACAGCTGCAGAAGCAATGCTTTAATCCCTGCGAGAGAAATCCCGGAAGCGAGATTTAATCCCTGAAAAATCTAGAGCACGATACGAGAAGGCATACGAAGAATTTAAAACTTGGCAATTACAAAATCACGTAGCCGTGATTACAAAAGATGTAATGCTTGCGTACTTTAAGAACTCAGTAAGGTAATTTACACTTATTCCTTTTATAAAGACAAACCTTTGTCTTACGTTTTGTTTTACAGTCGCAGGTACATAAGTCAACCTCATTACGGGTGTATTATTCTAAGCTCAGATGCACAATAGGTATAAATGAAAATGTGAACATGAAAAAATTCTACAAGCTTTATGCCTTCTTAAAGAGATTGCACGTTAAACTGCACAATTAATAATGAACATCCCCAAAAATAATACGTTTCTTTGATTACTGTTTGTCTTGTAAATTACCATGTGATAATGTTGACTTACGATGAATGGGTAGTTGTTTATTTAGGTTACTAAGGAAGTTAACACTCTTTGCTAAGGATTTTAAATTTCTTAACCTACAGGTAGCACTTAACAAACTTATACGGTTGCATGTTAACAAGGGTTAAAGACACATGTGACCGATAAAACAAATAACTTCACGGCTGGATAATGGCATCGTTGACTTCTGATGATGTAGACCTGAAATGGTCAACAGAATGGCTCCAAACAGCGTGTTTTTTTACCAATGAATCAATCCAACACGTATGCAATGAATGTCCATGTTTGACACAAACTGAATAATTGTAACGACATAATGATTTAGCCAAAGTAATTCATCTGTCACTTTCAAAGAGACATCAACTAGAACAATAGCAACCGTATAATAAATGTAATCCTGAGATGGTATTCAGAAATCACCTGGAACGGATAGCGTTAATATAACTGCCAGGACGGTCGCAGCATTTTTCCTTTGATACAAAGAAATTTCTTTCAATTTAATCAAAATGTGCCTTAATTCATATTGTTTTAAAAATATTGATAAACAAGAGAGACGCAGTGAATGTCATTTTTTTTATTCCGTTCATTAAGCGGAATTGTTTAGTTTTTTAAAGCCAAATATAATGTTAAATTTGAACACTCGGAAGATAAGCTGAAAAATTACTTGGTTCAGAGCAACAAAAATCCCAGACCCTCCAGTTGTTTGAACGATTCCAACGCATTAATTTGCGCAATTCATCAAACACGCACGAGAGACGAGTAGGTAATTTTCATTCCGTGTTGTTATTGACACAAGCAAAACGTGCAGCGGTCCCCAGTAGTATGTTTAAATAAAAGTGAGAGATCAATTAATTACACAGTGGACCGCCATATCTCGCTGGAGCTTTGCTTAATGCGACTCAGGAATAGCTTTGGGAACAACGGCAACTTACGAACGAATTATAGCACAAAGCGGGCGGTTTGAACACATCGACCAGGATCAGTTTAAGCGCGTGGGATTTGACCCGTAACTGGGAATCGCGATTATCCCTATTCCAAAGGTTTGAAAATCTTTTCAGCATGGCGGTTGCAGTAGCGATTGCATTTGATCTCACTACAACTGGGCATGGAGACCATGCTCTCTTCCAAGCCCTATAGTTTGTTACCTTCCTTTATTTGACAAAATTTATTTAAATTTTTATTTGCTAATATTGGGTAATTATTTAAAAAATAACATTGTATAGAATCATATATACACTACAAAACTAACGTGCAATGTAATAATAATAATGACAATAATAATAATAATAATAATAATAATAATAATAATAATAATAATAATAATAATAAAGTCGGCCCCGAGTTGCGGCAGCCGGCGTCTGTGCCGAGGAGGCTGCAGGTTCGAGTCCTGCGTAGACATGGTCATATTTGTGATTGTCTCTTCACCGCTCATCATTAACCTATCATCTCATAATTCACACCTCAAGGCGTAACAACCTTGTTGTAATCCAAGGATACAGCTGAAAAGCTGATCCTGGAAGTATTACTCACGTTAATCGTGTAGCGTGGTCAGTAATGGCCTATACGCTAATAATAATAATAATAATAATAATAATAATAATAAATATGTTTATTATTTAATACAAATCTATGATGCCTCCTTTCAAAATGATCCTCAGGATCCGCCCCTGGTTGAAGGTGAGTAAATCTAGAGACGTTTATTCTAGAAAAAATCTGATGAAAATATTTCAGTAATGCCCGCGGCAACCATGACCCGGAGCTTTGGACTACTCAGAATAAACAACTGATGTTAGTGCTTGCTGTGACTGATAGTGAACGAATCGACAGAGTACTTCGGAGTATGATTATAACGTGCCAGAAAAATATCTAAAATACAATAAACGTACATGTAATATCTAACAAAATCGTCATACGTTTATTAAATTAAAAGAAATACAAGTGTACGTGTTTAGGTTTTATTATGCTTACACTTACGAGACAAAGAGACAATCCAACCACTGAAGATTAGAAAAAAACTCTATTCGCCTCTTTTCATCTATTCATTGTTTTCAAATATTCCGAAAATACAAATACGTTTGCTTTCACAATGGTATTTACAACAATTTCGTGATTTTGATATTACAAACAGAACGCGTTCTTCAACATATTAAAGGGCGCCCTGGCAGCTCAGTCGGTAGAACTTTTAACCTTAGGTTAAGGACTCAAGTCCGGTTCAAGCCCTGTCTAGACGAATGATATATATGAAGTTCAACCTAAGAGTGGCACAAAGGCTCGAAAGCAAAAGATAAGGATGAATTTCCTGGTCTGCTATGTACGTTGTCAGTCAATTGACTGCACTGCATTATATCCTTCAACAAAATCTGTCTTGACTGTGGAGACTTGTCCTCCCTTAGGCCTACGCACAATGTTCGGAATATGCGCTACCAACAGAAATATGGCTGTATTGTTAGTTCGAACGTCACCTAAGGAACATTTCGATTAAAAATATGACTTTTCGTGTTTTACTTGTGTTTGAGACGCAACATCCCGAAATAAACCACGTCTGAGATCACACTGTAATATATTCTTCAAGACAATCGTTCGAGTGACGTATGAAACGACCCTACTTTGATTCAATTAGTTCGGTTTAGTGTTGTTCCCGGGTAGGAAAGTGCTCCGTTGTGGTGAGATATCTGAAGGGGAAATCACCTCGAAAGCAATCATGAAGTCGGAGATCACATTCTAGAGGAGAAGGAAAATCGCCACCACCCAATTCAAAATGCACTACACTCACGGGACAATGACAATAGATGACTGGGCTGGGATCACAAAACCGTTGATTCACTGTGGGTTGATTGATTCCCCGCTTGGGGGTGATATCCGTCACCGACCCACACGTTGACGTGAGAGGTGTTTCTCCTCCAGGAATCTCCCCATGCGGCTTCCGCCCCAACCAACGTCTAAGCTCCCGGCTGGTGTGCGTAATAAATACTCTAAATAAACATGTAATACCTATCAAAGTATTAGAAATACTCGGGTATGTGACAAGAGATTATTATACTTACACTTACGAGACACTCAGTGAGACAACCCAACCGCCGAGTATTAGAAGAAATCACTCTATTCGACTATTCACTTTTATTTAAATATTCTGAGATAAGTTTTTACTACAGTGTTATTTACAATACTTTCATACTGTTAAAATACCACCGCAGAGTCCGGTAGAGTCAATAACACAACAAGACTAATTTGCAAGGGCCCGGATAGCTCAGTCGGTAGAGCATTAGGCTTTTAACCTAAGGGTCCAGGGTTCAAGTCCCTGTTCGGGCAATACATTCTAATGAAGAACTAATGCGAAATAATCAAAATTACAAAAACCAATCTTGAATTGGGGCTACCCCAATATTGATTAATTTTATAAATAAAATTTCGGATATAAGTGTGACTCCTCTTCTACACTGATTGTGAAGAGTTTTTAAGCGCTTTTCTTATAGAAGGGCAGTGGAGAATTGAGGAAATATGCCATAGAATAAAGACATATTGGTTTAAAGTTTGCATTGTTCTTAGTCTCTGAATAGTTACTTAGCCTCAACGACCTTAAAATTTATCGCTAGGATCAGGGATTTTTATATTTTGTAATATTTATATTGTAAATATTGTTCAGTATAGAAAATGTGTATTTTTTCTAACAAGCCCAAAAGGATAATTAAACTAACACTTTGAAATAATGCAAATTAATCTGTAGGTGTGATTTCAAAAATTAGTGTTCCTAAATGCATTAAAAATAACTCGCATGCGAAATATAAAAATTAATGGCGAGCAAGATATATTTTAAAATTATTAGACATGTGTAATTTTGAAAAAAAAAATACATACTATATTGATATGATGTGATTCAGTGCACTGTGTTCTATTCATATACAACTTAGAGGAAAAAAATGTAGCAGTTTTTGAGAAAGTATTATTGTGTGTGTAAGAGAATAGAGGGGATAGGACAAGGATTAGAAAGGAAAGATCTATCGCCCATTCCTTTGGGTACTGCACCAGCATTCGTCTGATATTAATTGAAGAAACTACGTAAAAATACCGATTACA
The DNA here is from genome assembly GCA_017312745.1 of Gryllus bimaculatus. Classification (NCBI taxonomy): domain Eukaryota; kingdom Metazoa; phylum Arthropoda; class Insecta; order Orthoptera; family Gryllidae; genus Gryllus; species Gryllus bimaculatus. Next base: position 5,295,498 of record BOPP01000084.1, on the reverse strand, counting down.
GCTAGTGGCGATTAGAATTCTCCTCTAGGCAGCTAAGCACTATCTTGGTTCGGAAATCCCCCGCGCGCCGTCGAGATTCGAACCTAGACCGTCCCGACCAGTGTTGCTCATGTAACGCTGGCTCTGAGTTCACTCAGTCGTTCACATTTACTCGACCAACAATCCCTCGGAAACAAGAATAAAAACGATTACGAAAATAATTGATATTACTTTAAGAATGAATATAGTCATTTAAATCGAAAATTATACCAAGGTTCGATTCGACCTCACAGCCATTGAGGAACCAGATAAAATCAAATTAAATCTATTAATACACACGAGTTGCAAAGCAATTACGCCATCGAGGAGAAAATGAAGTTTTCTTTAACTCTACATTCGAGAGCAATTATTTATACATTTTCCACGGAAATTCATCACGACTGAAGAAATCTAGGTTTAAAATTCGTTCTCTCTTTAGTCGCAATCCTTAATTTCCGCTTCCTTAAAATGTATCGCTCGATCAGGGACGTGAATTCTTGACCCTTAAGTTAGAAGTCTAATACCGTACTCTACCGATAGAACTACTCGGGCCCTGCTGCATGCAACCCTACTGCACGGAGACGTGTTGTCATAATACGTTCCCTTCACTCAACTTTTTCTACTTACATCATAATCCTTTTTTGAAATCCCGGTACCTCATTTTAGCTTCCCAGGTCCAGGTACTTCATTTGGTAGAACTCAAATATAATACTAACTACATAATAATAACTATTATATGTACAATATAAATAATACAAAAAATATATAATTTAAATATAAATAAAACACAAAAATACATGAAGAGTTGAATTGTGTTCTTGATAGAACAGAAAATTCATGAACTAAATCAAAAAATTCCCCAGGTGAGGCTTCCCCAGTGCTGTTCGCGTTATGTTTCCTTGAATTGTGATGATAAGGTATTAGAAAATTTCATTGGGTGGAGACCTATGAGGGATTCCTTAGAAATGCACGTTAATCTTGCAGCAAAATCAGTACTACATGCACGTTCCTCCCCAGAGGTGAAACGGTGGAGAAATTCTAGAAACCAGACAGCAGCCTGCTTTTTCCTCACATCTCACTTGAACTGAGAGTGGTTGTAGTGGTTGGTGGACTAAAGTGTGGCCCCACCTATGTAAGATATGCATTTTGATCATTACATCATTGGTCACCCGCTCTCCATTCAGTGCATTGCTGCAACTACATAATTTGCACTCTTTTCAAATTTTTAACTGTTCTTGTAGAGCGCACTACCGGAATAGTGTACATACGGGCCCGGATAGCTCAGTCGGTAGAGCATTAGGCTTTTAACCTAAGGGTCCAGGGTTCAAGTCCCTGTTCGGGCGATAAATTTTAAGGAAGTTGAGGCTGAGAAACACTTCATAGAGTGACAACACGTACTTTTAAACTAATAGTTCTCTAGCCTCTGGCTTGTTTCGTCAATTCTTCGCCATGTTTCGATAAGAAAATTCTTCGGGCGGGTTTCCCCAGTGGCGCAATTGGTTAGCGCACGGTACTTATAGGACAGTAGCTGAGACATGCCGGAGTTGTGAGTTGGAGCCTTACCTGGGGAATCTTTTGATTTATTTCATGATTTTACTGTTATTCCAATGACACGCCGTAGTTCATCATGTTGTTCGTTGTATTGTTTGCTCTGTTTCAAGACAGTGCACTAGTAATCATTGAATACGTCCGATTCTCCCTGCCTATCAATTTTGGAAACTTACAGTTAAAACTATTTTTGGATTCCGTTTTACGTCTTATTATTAAAAGTTATTTCTTAGTAAAATTTACTTTTGAACACAAGTTCTTTAAAACAGTGTGAACACATTAGCATTTTTCTCATCTCTTGTTGATTCAAATAATAAAAAAAAAATCTAGAAAAAGTAAATAATTCTTTCTCAATAACAGTTCTATTTTTTCCTATAAGTTTTCTATCAATAGAACACAGTGCACTGAATCATGTCATATTAACTTAGTATTTTTTTTCAAAATTACACATGTCTATAAATTTTAAAATATATCTTGCTCGTCTTTAATTTTTATATTTCACATGTGATTTATTTTTAATGCATTCAGGAACACAAATTTTTGAAATATCACCTTCAGAATAATTTGCACTATTTCAAAGTGTTAGTTTAATTAAACTTTTGGGCTTGTTAGAAAAAATACACATTTTCTATACTGAACCATTTCTACAATACACAATTTACAAAAAATTAAAATCCCTGGCCATGGCGATAAATTTTGAGGACGTTGAGGCTAAGTAACTATTCAGAGACTAAGAACAACGTAAACTTTAAACCAATATTTCTTTATTCTATGGCGTATTTCCTCAATTCTCCGCTATGTTTCTACAAGAAAAGTGCTTAAAAACTCTCAACAGTCAATCTAGAAGGGGATCTACACTTATATCCGAAATTTTATTTATAAAATTAATCAAAATTACAAACTCCAATGTTAAATTTGTTCCACTCGCACTTCATTAAAATTTTACGCCCGAACAGGGACTTGAACCCTGGACCCTTAGGTTAAAAGCCTAATGCTCTACCGACTGAGCTATC
>BOPP01000084.1:5279033-5292031 GCA_017312745.1 Gryllus bimaculatus | reverse complement strand
CGGGCCCTTACAATTAGTTCTTGTGTTATTGACCTTACCGGACTCTGCGGGTTTATAACAGTATGAAAAGTATTGTTAAATAACACTGTAGTAAAACTTAATCTCAGAATATTAAAATAAAAGTGAATAGTCGAAATAGCGTTGATTTTCTAATACTCGGCGGTTGGGTTGTCTCTGTGATCTCATTGTCTCTGTAAAGTGATAAAGTGTAATAACGCGAACGTAAATAAGAGGGTGTGTGAATAGTGTAATAAGTGTTCATCGCCCAATTTTTCGCATCTTGTGCAGTGTAGTGCATATTTAATAACCTAAAACCTCCGAGCGAGTAGTCATGTAATCTGTGTGTGACTTTGCTGGTACCTATGCTATAGTTGTATCGGTTATAAAAATGGGAGACATGGAACAACGGCAAGTGGTTTGCAGTAAGTGCGAGAGAAAGCAGAGTGCGTTCAACTGGAAGAAAACTGAAAGCGCTCTTCTTCAAATCCAGAGTTGAAGGGAGTTAAACAGCATCTCTGGAATGGAAATACTTACGACGCGCACATAGGAGTGACGCTCGCACAGCCAATTTGTACCGGCGCGCAATGAGAAAACCATTCTCGTTATTGTGACATCGAATGGTGCGGAGCACTGTAGGCTAAATGCACAACAACACATGGATGTTTGTGTTGCCTCCCGGGAATCCGAAGACCGAGCAGCTGCGAGGTATGTGTATGAGAATAGGGACCTTGTGAAGCGCCAGATCTCCGTAATTATACATGTTGGCCACTAATGACCTTGAGGAGAAAAATCCTGACTTTGTCATGGAGATATGGGTGACTCGTGTGATGAAAGCATGGAAATTCCCTAAAGCTAAGTAGTTATGTTAGTTTTTTTGGCATTTTCAGTGCGCGTGGCATTCCTGGAGCGGTTGATGTGAGTTGAGTATTTTACCGAATGTCATTGAGTTGTTGGCGCGAGAGAAGGAATGTGTTCTTTGTGTGACCCAAATTCGTGGCTGCAGGACGGCGATTTCGGTCGTTGATCGGGTTGCGCACCTTAAAATCGCGTCGGTGTCCACAAAGCTTGGTGGACTCTTTTCTCGCGTATGGTAGGTCCCGATACTTCCCCGTCGAACGGCTCGTGTGAGACGCACGGTCGGGGCGGCAAGAATGTCGTGTCCCTTGTGATGGTTTGCCGCGGGGCGATGTCGGCAACGAGAAGGCGGCGGGGCGAGGGACGGCCGAACGCGGCGCAGCGGTCGGCGGGCGCGGGTGACGGCGGCGAGGACGGGACGAGGCTGGCAGCGGTCGGCGGCGCGGTGACGGCGGCGCGGATGGCGCGACCCGGCGGCGGCGAGGGCATGTGAAGCGGCAGTGTGCGACGCGACGACGCAGTGGCGGCGGAGGGACGGCGTCGTGGTGACGGGCATCGATGAACGGCGACTTATCGCCGACAGCGCGGCAAATGACGCAGAGACGGCGGCATTAGAATAAGGAACTACGACAGACACGGTGAGTCTCTGGTTATTCTGCAGGTTAATTGTAGGAGTATTTACAATAAAGCGTTCATTTCTGGAACATGGAGAAATCGTATAATGTAGATGTCGTGTAGTACGGAGTTCATGGCTCAATGCGAAATATTAACTGCCGAAATCTTCAGACCACATGTTATCATGTTTGCCACCGAGCATTAGCTCAAAGCGAACTTTAATAAATCTATCTATCTATCTAATAAACTATTGTCACATACGCGTGTATTTCTAATACTTTGATAGGTATTACATGTTTATTTATAGTATTTCAATTAATTTTCTTACTACACTTTATCACTACCAAACAAGAAGTAATAAATAAATAAAACAATATATTTTAATAATTAATTTTGCTAAAAAATTGTCGCCCCGGTAGGGATTTGAACCTGTTTTTTCCTGGTTTGTGCTTTTTGCTGTAACCTATTAAAGGGTTAAAAACAACCTTAGTCCAAAAAGTGAGATTTTGAAATTATAGAACTGTTTGCTAGAGCTTCATAGCTGCCATTTGCTGACTGTTGATTGTGGTGAACAAAATCAGCCTCCGTCCGTAGTTATTAGCTCAGAAAGTTTGAGAGATTTTGACAAAAGAACCATAACCCAGAGACTTTTTTTGTAAATGAGCCATAGTCTTTTAAACGAAAGTTTAAACTTTTCTCCGTGATTATTTCACATGCACAGCTTATCTCAATAGGCATCGGTTAATGTTTGTTTTCTTTTGAATGTGGTTCTTCTGCGTTATCAGTATTTTTGTTCTGGAGGTTTCGTGATAGTGTGTGGTGACCTGTCCTTGCGGCAGATACGTCCTTTGTGCTGTGAATCTGAGCAAGTAAGGGAGAAAGTGATAGCTAAGAAATTGTTTCTACGTCAGATGTTGAAATAATAGAGTGAAAGAGACGTAAACCAGAGAAAGAGAGGAAAGAAAGTGTAGTAAGAGCGTTAAGAAGGTTAAAAGAAAAGCACGTTTTAACAACAAAGGACTTCTTCAGAAGTAGTCTAAATATTTACCGTCATCTGCTAACAGATATTTGTATCTACATTTGTCATAAGTTGCAGATCTTAATGAGGAAAACAAAAATATTGATAATGGTGATAACAGCAATGCCGAAGAACATAATTTTGTCAATAACATTCCAAATTAAGTTCTTTAACTTATTCCTTCAAATTATTCCTTGATCTAGTACTGTTCCAAATAAATAATTTTGATATACAAATTTCTCAATTATTTGAAAATTATTTGAAATCTTCCATAGTCCATACACACCCCACTTTATACAAATAATTTCCATATTAGAGTTCAAGCATTCATTAGTATTTACAAAAGCTTGACGGAGTACACAGCAATTTTCATTCTTCAAATGTCTACCAATTTTGTCATGGAACTTTTTTTGCTCTCCTGTTTTGGACTATGGCTTGTTTTTAAAAAAACCCTTCAATTATTAACATTTATTGCTCATTAACATGGTGACAATTTGGAAATCTTTACTGTTGCGGAAAACATTTTCGAACGTTATTGCGACCAAGAAAGGTGACAGAATGGTGACAAATACAATATACATTTTTTTGCATGCACCAAAGCATTCCGTTGAATCGTGTAATATCAGTGACAGCAGGCACTGGCTTCAGTTGTTTATTCTCATCCGGAGCTCTGGGTCACTGCCACTGGACGCAGAAGGCTCGATTTCATGGTTTCCCCCTGGTTTCCTGGAATATTTTGCTAATTTTTCAGGAATAAACATATCTGAAATCGTCTAATAAACAGTCTCTAATAAACATTGCACCCCAAGCGTGGTCAGTTATTCGGAGATCAAATACAATCGGTACCACACTCGACCTGCTGAAATGTTTTTCAGGGATGGGGGATGGAATGGGGGGTTGGAAGGGGAATGGAAGGGGGTTAATCGCGATTGCCAGTTACGGGTCAAATCCCACGCGCTTAAACTGATTCCGGCCAATGTGTTCAATCCCTCTGCTTTGCGATATAATTCGTTTGTAAGTTGCCGATGTTCCCAAAGCTATTTCGGAGTTGCATTAAGCAAAGCTCCAGCGAGATATGGCGATCCACTGTGTAATTAATTGATATCTCACTTTGTTTACTTATTTATTTATTTAAACAGACTACTGGGGACCGTTGCGCGTTTTGCGTGTGTAAACAACAACACGGAATGAAAATGACCTACCACGTCCCTCGTGTGCGTATGATGTATTGAGCAAATTAATGCGTTGGGATCGCGCAAACTGTTCGAGGGTTTGGCGATAGCTGCAGCATTTCGTTTTGTCAGCAGATCGGTGAAAAAGGTAAACCGTACTGTGATAGACAGTGCGGAAGCGTTTAATAAAAACTATTTTTGATAACCACACAGTAAAGAAGCTGAACTACATTAAATTTTTAATGAAAAAAATGTACACAAAAAATATTACCAGTGAATAATTTTTGAGACTATATTTCGTCCGTGGAAAATTAACACCTTATCAAATGGCTAATGGAAATTTGAAAAAAAAATGTAAAACCTAACACCGATGTGACACTGCTGATAATTTTGTGTGAATTTTTGAAAATTTTGTTTGGTATATTTTGAGCTCAAAGGCTTTTTTCCTTTTCTTTCGTCTTATTATGTTTCCTAAATTCCATTTTAAGTGTTTTTATGTTATGTAATAAAAACTGCAAAACAGTGCAAAGCTAATGTAGTAGTAACTGGTGAACGACGTCAACTAATCAACTGGCAGGGCAAGTGGCCATTCCTTACCGCCTCTGAAGAATCTATTGTGGCGTCGTTAACACGAGGGCCAGAACCGTTAGGTCGGTGAAAGTACGCTGCGGGGGAGGAAGGGGTTGAGCCTGAACTTTCGGGAGTTTGCGCTCTGGCGGGTGACTCAGGTAGAACCGCAGAGCCAAAAATACCGTAGGCTGTAAACTCCGAGGATGTTAGCCTGCGAGCCTCGTTTACGGAAGTAGGCAGCCAACCCTGAGAATCCTGTGTGGGGGCGTAAACCAAGGCTGGCCAGCGAGCCTCGTGCCAGCCGGCGAGCCTATCTATGGAACAGTGGTGGGGGTATCAGCCTCAACTATTTAACGCGGCGCCATCTGCGCCCGCGTTCTCATTCAGTTAGCATCGGGGAGCTTGTACGTGTGTGTACGAGGAGTGTAGGAGTGTGGGCGAGATGTCCGGAGAGTAAGGGCCAGACGATCTCGCGTGCTGTAGGCACACGGTCGCCACGACCGGGTTAAATTTTGGCGTTAGGCCATGTGACGGTAATTGTCACGGGACCGAGGTCCGACAGCGCGCATCACGCGTGGCTTGTATTTTCTGCGGTAAAGCAGGGTTCTGAAAGGAAAAGGTTGCCGGAGTGTTTTAATATTAGCAATTCATTGTAACTTGTACATAATCTTTAATATATTATTTTTCTTTTGTTATTGAAATTTATTTCTTATTTCACTACGTCACACTATTTTAACCGGGATACCAGCACTGATGTAAATTTTGCTTGAAATCCTACCAACCTGAGGGAAAAAATGGAACTACCGACTCCCCAGCTTCGATCTAGCAACCAAATGAGGATAGCCAGACGACCAACAATCCTGCTCTACCGGCCTTCAACGCGGATCCACCCCAACCGACATGGAAAGAACTAAGTAGAACTAGTAGTGCTACAACATCACATACTTTCTCATATTGTTGAGAATGGCTACGTATATAATATTGCAATTTGTGCCCCACTACCTTGGGAAATAATTGAAAAAGTGCAGATTCAAACGTAGCGTCTGTAGTAGGAATCTGCAATTACTTCAACAGCCAGAAACAGTACACATTTATTACTTCTACGAAACAAACATGAATAAATCACAACTGTTAGTGTAATAGCAGCATATTACACAAACAAGGGCAATTTTACGCAAACTTGTCTGAAGTATATCAAAGTGAACTTCCAATTTTTAAGTGAATATTCCGTAATCAGAGATATTTTTAACGTCCAGAGAAGAAGGCCACCCAATATATTGCCTTACGAATAATCAAAAAATATGTAACAAATCTGCAATAAATAAGAAACATTTTTACGAAACTAATTCTTTTAAAACATATTCATCCTAAATTCAACAAACAAAATCTGCTTACAGCATTTCATAGAGGGAGTTACATTGTCACCAAAAAAATGAATAATTCACTGAATATCAAAGAGTTATGTCGTGAATTTTCCATTGTATTGCGACGTGAGACATTTACTTGAGCAAAAAGCGAGAAGCTTGAGTAATTCGAATTTGAAATTTAATTTTTTTCTTTTGCGAAAGTCACTAGCATTTTTTAAAAAATGTACTTCTTTGAAGAATTGAGCTGCGTATAACGTTGTCTTTGTGTTGGATTTGAAGAATTGATTTTATTAAGAAAATAACTATCTACAATACTGTAGGTGTAGGAAAATGTCGGAAAAACTTAACTTTCATAACTATAGATGCAGAGTTTATTGCGACCTGGACCATTTTTAAGCATCTTTAGCTCTTTCTGAAGAAAAAATTGGAGAAACTCTTTAAAAATGTTTAGATGTTATGCAAAGTAGCCTCCAAAATTAAAATATTCGATTAATATTTGAGAAAATATCAGTTTTGGAGAAAATTGTCTTAAAAATATAGGCTCTTGCATTGCACATACACGGACGGACATATTTGCATGCCATAGGTGCACATAGTTGGACGAACGGTCGGACGGCCGTCGGGGAGATCTGAGAGAGGATTCACCAAATGTGGATACGGATTACACAACTCATTAGAGGAAGTCATTTACTCTATACTAGCAAAATGTGGCATCGCCGACGCCATGAACTGTTTTAAATATAGTTTCATGTGTTGAAAATTTCTTTCATGCCCTCCTTTGTTTAAATATGTTCTTTCAGTAGCTGGTATTGTATTTACCAATGAATCATAGTAACTGATATTGTTATACTCCCATTCCAAAGGTCCCAACACCTAAATGTCCTTGTGCGTTACCTCCATACTGGATATGAACTGGTTTTATTGCAATTTCAGAATTATAATCGCCGTAGCAAATACTTGCGTTTTGATGCTAATAGTTAAATTTTAGTATAGCTACATTTTACAGCTTTTTTGATAATATGCACAAAAATGCACATAGCACTTTTGCATTAAAACAAATGCTAAATGTAAAAGTACAAATCATTTCCAATTATTTCCGAAAATTCTATCGCAATATATTTTACAACTACATTTGATTCTTCCGAGGATTTCATTAAAACTTCATATTTTTCTGCCCTAATTTTTGAAGAGATTAAAACTTCACAACCTCAGTTCAATTTGTGTTCACTTCTACTTCTGAAATTGTTCTATTAATAGTTTTGTATGCGAATCTAATATTAAAAGGTTTTGAATAAGTTGTGGGTCACATTCATTTGAAAATCGGTATTTGCACACTTATGTAAGAACGTGAAAGTGTGAAGTCGATTATAAAAAACGTTCATTTATTCTCTAGCATTACTCACAGTTTTTGTTTTCTCCATATTCACTTAAAATTCTTCAAGTTCAATAAGTTCCAAGACAATAGGAGGTATTCGCAAATTTATTTTTAAAATTACGGTAATAAATCGACTCTAAATAAAATCGAACTCCAGCACAATTTACTTGGTAATTCAATTGCTCACTTAAAGATTTCAACGTCACTTTTGCCAAGGTCGTGAAAGAAAAGTATGGCGTATTAAGCAAAAAATGCTTTTGGGTTCTGGTATTTAATCAACGCAACCTACATAGATCGATAGAGGAGACGTTGGTTTAATTCCTGGCATTATTATTAAGATCGCAGTTTTTGGAAATATGTTTAAATATTCTTCACCCGAAAATTATCAGTTCCCCATCAGAGGACCGAGATGCGTCGAATGACATCTTATACGCCTGGATTGGTGCACGAAAAGATCGTAGCGCCAAAAAATAAAAAAAAAAAAAAAAAAAAAAAATAGTTTTGGGCAATGATATCCTAAAACAAATTATCAGGCCTCACATCAGCAGACCAAAGACGCGTCGAATGACACCTCATACGTCTTGCTTGGTGTACGCGAAGTGGTCTAGACCCCAGTGACGGAATGGCAAGAACACACATTAGCACGCACTCACACTCCAGAGTTTTACTGTAATACTGCAAAGTGATAGAAACAAGATTTATCAACTTAAAAGTTCATGAAAAAATTTCGGAATCAGGGCCTCACAATACCAGTTTTTCTATCGCAAAATACCCGTTTTTGCCGGAGCATTACAATACTTATTTTCTTAACTACGTAAGTAGTATGCGAGAAAGTAAAAATATGTCCGTTGTAAATTATGTATTTTTAAGATGCCAAATGATTGATTACTAATCCAATCTTGTGAAAAACCACATCACTTACAGAGTCCTTGTCGAAGCGAATGGCTTTGAGCACGTGTATTGTGCTATTTTTTCTAAATTTGTTGTTGAAATATTTTTTGAATGTTCGTGGAATTCCCGGACAAATTTTAATTAGGCCCAGCAATGAATAGTGCATGATGCCTCTTCAACGAAGTGAATTCGGCCGAATCTCCAGTGGCGCAATTGGTTAGCGCACGGTACTTATACGACAGTAACTGAGATATGCCGGGGTTGTGAGTTCGAGCCTCACCTGGGGAACGTTTTAACTAACTCTGCTAACTTTTAGAAAGTTTCAAATGCACATTCAATTTTTTTACATGGTGTTTTGCACATATAAAATTGTCAAAGGGATATGCCGGACATTATGTGATGTACGTCTATTCTTCCAATGTATGGCGTAATTTCCCCCATATATGAGGTAATTTCCTTCGAGCAGTGTATTGAATTAGATATTTGTTGTTCTTGCAATTCAGCATATTGTAGAAAGTTACTTCAGAAATCACAGATCAAATTCTTTACTTACACATTTTCTGTGTTTGGAAGGTTAAGCATATTTACGTATTTCTACATACCATTAGAATTATTAATATTGAAGGTACTGTCAACAAAAGTTACAAAATATTTGATGCCTTCATGTTTACTTCAAGTAGTAGTTTTTTTAATGGATAAATGACAACGTAAGAAGAAATGAATGTAGTACCCACTATTTACATGTTAGTACTAAAAAACATTCATGGAATAGTGCATACTAGGAGCACTAATGATTTACTAAACAAACATATACGTCAGAGAGAAACCCCGCAGGGAGATGAACATGTGATTTTTTTGTTTTTATGGAAAATACTCATGACATGCAGATAATCAATGCTTATTAAATAGGAATAGGCTTCTAAATAATTTCTTAGAACAGTGTGATATAAAAAAATTAAAACTAGAAAACGTTTCAGAGAAAACGTGTTATTGTTGGATCGGAGAAAAATGGTCCTCTTTATTGGCTTACATGGTCGGATGAAAGCCGAAGAAATTTATGAATCCAGAACTAGCAGTTAACGGCAATTTCCTCACACATACAGGTACCTGCTTTAGATTATTACACGTATAGAGAGACCAGTCGGGTGTTGGTGCTTGTTCCAGCTAGGAGAATGCAGTGCTTGAGAAGACCCCGCTAGCCGACGAGTAGGCAGGTATCAGATATCATTATCCAGCGGGGAAGAAATCATTACCAATATAAACAAAAACATGTGCTACACTATCGAGACTAATGGCTATTGCAGTTAACGTACCCGGAAACATTGACTTATCAATTCTTGATGTTGTTTGTCTTTTAAAACAATTTATATACTCTGTTGTGCAATTTAAGGAAAGTACTTTTCGGAGCGCCCCTTCACTTCTCTCAAAAACGGAAGTACGGTTCTTAGAGAGTTAGGAACACGATTACAGGTATACCACGGGACCCAAGCGACGTGACTCACCATTCTTGCTTGCTCTTCACCTTCTTATGGCATTGCACAACGAACTCGAGCCCGGTTAGCTCAGTCGGTAGAGCATTAGGCTTTTAACCTAAGGGTCCAGGGTTCAAGTCCCTGGGCGTTAACTTTTAACGAAGTAGAATTTCTTTTGACATTTTGACATTGCTTAGAGAGTCAGTGAAAAGAAACTATTGTCCCGTGTAAGATTTCTGGTGAATATAAAATGTTTAAATTAAAATGGAAAACCGGTAATACTATAATATTTTATTTCGTTTATTACATTAATTTTCATATCCGCAAGAGTTCTGCTGGCGGTACCATAATATTGGAACATGTTTTAAAATTAGTATTTAATGTAGAAATAATTATAAAACACGGTATGAAGAAAGAGAATAATTTCGTATGCTACGCGCCAGAAACTCTGAGTTGAATACATTAGAGGACGTTCTCTGTAAGTCGCATATGTTTATGACATCTCCATACCATTGACTATGCCACGGATGAAGGAATTTTGTGATTTTCGTCCAAATTAGGTTATACATGCCACTAGTCTAGGCGCGCCATGTTGTAGATGTTCGCCATGTTGTCGGAGCCGTGTGAGTGAATCGAATCTATACAGTGAATCAGTATGGGAAAAATGTTCGGATCTGATTCGTAATTTCCGTGCTCGATTCTTCAAAACTGTTTTATTTTATACATTTACTTGAAGGATAAATTCAAGTAAATAATTTTTTTTGGTTTTCATTTCGAGAAAAATAGCACTCTGACCTATCACAGTGCTCACGTGCCCGGATAGCTCAGTCGGTAGAGCATTAGGCTTTTAACCCAAGGGTCCAGGGTTCCTGTCTGGGCGGAAATTTTTATCAAGTGGTATGTAGAGACTTCACAACATGAACATAAGTAATAAGAATTTTGATTTCCTCCTCTTCCCCAACTGTAATGTACACGTATAGAGCGCTCGCTTGAACCCATTAAATAATTACGTAACGATTGTCACAACACCCATCTTAAGTAAAAATTTATTATAAAGTAAGTAAAGTGTTATAAGGTAAGTAAATGTATTATATGAATGGGTGAAAACCAGAACGGTATACGTGACATTTTATAAATTCAGAGAAATTTAATAAAATCAATAGAAGTCAATATTACTGTAAAGTCGTGTTGCTTTTTTCATCATTAAACCACGGCATTTGATTTGTTAATTAACCCACGAAAATACACTGCCACTGTAATATACTGCCACTGATATATAGCCTAAAATAAACACATTCTTCTCAGAATTTACAAAATGTCACTTTCACCGTTCTGGTTTTCACCTATTCATAGAACAGTAAAAATAATTTGTATTGATTTTATTTGTGTTATATATTAAAATTAACGAATTGATATAATTTAGAATTAGTTGGTGATTTTGATTGCACCTGACAATATTATTGAAGAGAATTTTTGAGTAAAGAAATGACGCATAATCGAGACAATTTGTGATAAGCCATGCACCCGTCGTCGTGGATGATGCGTGGGCAAAGGACCGTGTTCTAGAATATGCTACAGATCAATTTTGAATATTTGACAGATTAAATCGATATAGCTATGATAATGAAAATGTTTCTATTTATTGTAAGAATTGTCATAATTTCTTTAATTTATTTCTATGTTTTAATTTAAATCATTAATATCTTAATATTTTAGAATGTGGCAATAAAAGAAATTATTTCAGCAAATGCTGAAAAATTAAAAATAAATAACGTTACGTAACACTGAGCTAACCACTTATCACTGTGTAACGCAGCGTAACTCTGCCTCAAATCTCCTCCTCCCTCTTTAGCGTTACGTCATTTATGGTCATCCCGATTCTCGTAAAAATATATTTTTGACAATTTTAAAGCGTTGAATGTTCGTCTACACGATTTGAATTGTTCAATCTCGAAGACTGCTTGATGTAGCATGACCCAGGAGCTAAATTATTTATAAGACTGTAACTGAGACATAGACTGGAACTGTTTGCGTAATCTAGCTTTGTCTGTAGATCTGATTTTACAGAGCAATCATTTCTGATAGTTTGATAGCATGTTAACCAGTCTTGTAACAGACTTCTATGAAATAAAAGCGAAATGATTGTGAATAAATAGATAAAAGTAACGGATAAGGTTGTATAAAAGATACAAATATTTCCAATTCACTGACTGTAAATACTTGTTAAATAATTGTGTATTTAATTTCTAAGGTATACAAAATAATTAAATTTTTTATTTTAAAATATTTCTGCCACGATCACATGTATTCCCCTAGACAGATGTTAAAAGAGAAACTAGGACGGTCTAGCTCGGGATTCCCTAAGCCAATTAAATTATGTTGTTGGAATATCGTTTTTAGTACCTGCGTTAAAACAGAAAACAATTATTTTCAATATACAGCTTCGACTATATAACACTTTCGCTATATCGGCTGTGGGAAAGCTTTAATATAAAGGTTATATAATGCTTTGACTATGTTGGCAAAAATAATTGGATCGGTGAATGTGAATGATGTATTTATTCAAGCAACTTTCGGTTTGTATTTTGTGATGTTATAACAGAGTACTCTTTACGAATAAAAGTGGAATTTCGTCACTAGTTATGATGGAATTTCTAAGTTAGATCGGTATTTAACTTTTAATGCAAAGAAATTTTGCACATACTTGCAGATTTTCATGGCAATGCAGTTTTTGAAATCGCGTGTTCTTTGTAATACCCGACGTTTTATTTTATTTTTGTAGAATGTATCAGGATATTAAATAAGCCAAAACTAACTCCAGCAATATTTTTACATATTACTAACACGCAAATACTTAATTTACAATTATTTCTTTTACATATTTTTATTCTTTATAACTTCCTAAAAACACTGGAATTAAGTATCTCTTAGGAGGATTATTACAAAAAAAAAATCCGACTTCATCCTTTAATAACATTTCAAATATCGTGAGTTTAAACTAGGCTCAGAACACTCAGGGAGAGAGAGGGAGCAAAAAGTATTTTCGTTAATTTAGAGTATCAACTTCTTGTCAAACAGAACAGTGTGACAAACTTTTGAAAGATGCTGACGTGCGACCAAACGAAATAAAAAAGAACGACATCCGTTAAACCTTCGAGCCAACACTTCGATTAGATTTCCACGCCACTGACGTCCGGTCACGAATTTCTCTGGAGCGCGTGACAAACGGCGCTCGTCGGGGAGAGGCGCTCTGTGGCCGCGCACCGATCGTCATGGCGCGAAAACGTACACAAAAACAATAGAAGAGCTCGAAGAAAGGGTTTCAGCGTTTTTAGACAATTTTGTTATTCTGATTTCTGTTTGTGGAAATTCTAACGTGTTTGAAAACATGTTCAATGTTTCTCAAAACGTTTATGAGTGGACGTTTTATGAAATTTAAGCAAACCTTTGTTGAAATAGTAAATATTGATAACATAATTCGATTGCTACATATTATGAATAATGAACAACATCATTCGCTTTATAATGAAGAGAGTGAATGATAATTATATTTGTAGACATAAACTACTATTATTTAACTCGTTTCAATAACTTGAACTTTGTAATAATAATAATAATAATAATAATAATAATAATAATAATAATAATAATAATAATAATAAT
>BOPP01000084.1:5248477-5275859 GCA_017312745.1 Gryllus bimaculatus | reverse complement strand
TAATATTAATATAAGTCTCCCAGAAGCCCAGCCAATACGTCCGAGCAAATTGAAGGAACTTAGCCACGTGGGAGACGGGCAACGCCAGAAAAATTTGGCGGCACACAGGGCGATGGTACCCATAGAGAATATGGAGAGACAACGGAATATGCGTCGTAAGGCCTCGGAAAAGCAGGCGCGCTGGGGAGCGCCGGGGCAAACCTTCGGAGGCCAACCGCTGGAGGTGAGCAGGCATGCGAGCCGGTGGTGATCAGGGACTTGAACAGGCGGGCCCGTGATGGGAATACCCAATATACTAACAGCCGAAATAGCAGCACCATCCATTCCACTTATAGCTGCACCTGCCGCAAGTGCTTCCGCCAGAGAAGCAATGCTATTGCGTTCCGGAGACGACTGCGGCAGGCAGGCAACGCCAGAAGGATGAAGTGGACTAGTAGAAATAAATACCGTTCATCATGCGTGAATACTAGCAACCAAACCAATAATGGAGCACACTTGACAGCTGACGGCTATCCGACAAAGTTACAGTCAAAGAGAATTTTCTTCCACCAGTTTCCTGATTCTGTCATCATACCTGTGTGTGGTTGACATACCGACCAGTAGATACTGTGAATAATGTAAGACAATAATGATGATAATAATAATAATAATAATAATAATAATAATAAATTGTTTAATTTTTGAAAACTAGAAAGCTGGAGTTAGCTTGAAACATCTGATTTGCATAATGTATTATGACTATTGTCTAACTGTTAAAGAAGGGAAATAAATTCACAAAGTTTTCGACCATATGTCTAAAAAACCAATAGTTTTAACTGAGTCAATTTTCATGGGAAAGTCATGGATTTCATTAACTCCCCTTTGAGGCTTCGTTGTTTCGGTATTATTAAACATTTGATATTTTTTTCTGAATTCAAGACATAACATAATTTTTAACTTGGATAAAGAACGCATGTAAACTAATGGAAATGGCTTGCTTTGGCTATATAATGCATCGCATTACGCAAAATTTTAACAACTAGTGGTGCTAAAACAACATGTACTCTTTCGCCTTTAATAATTGTTATGTAATACTATTTATACCACAATATCGCTCCGAATTAACACATCTCAGTCAAAACTCATTACAAATTGTAGAAAATTCGTTGCGAAAATTAAATAATTTCAGGCAATACATTTTTTCTTCAAAGCTTTAAATGAAAATATATTTCTGGCATTGAATTCAGTGTATAAGGTATGCAGTGTATTCACGAACATATTTAACGAGTTTTTTTAGCGTTACAGTATTCTACGTAAGCAGTATGTGAGAAAGTAAAATAATTAAAAATTAATAAATAAAACGATCCACCTGTGGCGTCTACGGGAGCGGCGGCGACGGTAGCAGAGTTTTACGCTTCAACGCTGCTTTAAAGCACCATTGGATGGTTGGCATGTAACACGCAGTAACATTGACAGCGTTGGCACACAAATGAAAATCGAAAAATATATAATAGTAATTATAAACACTATAGTATTGTAACATTCTCCAACTGTGCTCGTTTTAACACGAATTACACTTTACTTCTTGTCTGAACATGTAATGCTCGTACGTTTTCACATCTAAGAAAATTTCCCCAAATTGTCTTTACTAATCGAAGAACAAACGTTTCCATCTGCTTTCAGAATTCAACATGTAAATGGGTTAGGGTAGGGATACCGGAATTTACGTAAACGTTCTCAGAATACATTTCTCCCCATAGCAAGTCATCCTAGTTTTTCTGTTTCTGACGATAATAAAAATTTAAATAAATAAATTAAACAAAGACTCATGATGATTGATTGTCAGAGTTCAACAAAGAGAGGAATTCAAAAGAATTTTACATTTAATTATCTTATTTTATTGCCGTGCAACAATGAACTTTTCTAATATACATCACTGCATTGTTTCCAAAGGCAGCGTAGGTAGTAAAGTAAAATTAAAATATTCGTAAAAATTAATGATACTTTTTTTTTCAATTTTTCTTCCATGTAAATTATTAGAAATAATGCTAATTTAATTCAAACCCAATCAATTCAAAGGAAGCGTTTGTGGTGAATACTTGCGTTTATTTGAATAGCCATGAACAGCAGTCGTATCTAACTTCAAGAAAGGAAACATCATCATCCACGATCAAAATGTCTTGAAGTAAATAAGTAATTTGTTTATCTTAAGTTAAATTTATAACCTTTCTTGAACCTACTTTCTTTTATAAGAATGACAATAGCTTCGAAACTCATTTCAACGTATGTTCTGAAAGCGCAGTAAATTGGTAACGGGCAACAATGTCACCAAATTACTCATATTTTCAAATAGAAACTTATGAACTTATGCCGAAGACCTTTTTTTAATGAACACTTTTCAAAAAGAAAAAGTGTATCTTCACAATTGTAGCTGTAGGATCCCGCACAAAATTTCGCAGAAAATACTCATGTTATTGAGAAATTGAACATTTTTAGATCGGTTTTTCATGAATACATTTCATTAAGAAAAAATATGTTTATCTTCATTATTGTAGTTGAGGAAAGACGTAGAACAATTTTTGAATTTTGCAGTTTTCAAAATATGAAATAAAAATATTTCAAAAAATCAATATCAAAATAAAAACCAACATGTGCCCTGGACCATTCTCTTAAACGTCCTTCAGGCTATCCAACAATAAAAGTTCATGAAAAACAATGGAGATGTTTTTGAAAAAAAGTTTAAACAATTGAAATTGCACACATTTCACACATAATTACGCGGAAAATACTTAAAAATTGTAAAGTTCTTGGATTCAAAATCTACCTTTAAGGAACAGAGTACATTAAGAAAAAACTCTAATCTTTTAGCTCTAGAAAAACGCCGAAAATTTTTGAATTTTGTAATTTTCAAAATATTGAAATCATTGAAAATAAGATCTGCACCATCGTCTCAAGCGACTTCACACTATTCAACAAAAAATTATAAAATATCAGAAAGGAGCAACAAATCGTTTGTCATATAGCGTACATTTACTATCTTACCAAAAGTTTAACGAAAAAACATTGGAGCCCGTTTCCAGAAAATCTGTTTTCTCTTCAATCGCATATACTTCAGGCAATATTGAGCGAAAGTAACTAACGTTTCAAAAAAGTACATTACCTTAATTAAAGAACTAATTATGGAAAAACAAATTTACGTAACTGAAAAATTTCTCTTCAATTTTGTAGTTGGAGGATGACGCCGAAAAATTCAAACTTTCACCATATTTGAAAACAGAGTTAACCATGAAACTCAGGTCTATGCCACCTTTATAAGTGTATTCTACCTTATTATTACAAGAAATTTAAAGAAAAAAGTTGAAGCCATTGTTGAGAAAATTTTGGAAATGTCCCCAGGACTTCATGTTAAGTACCTCCAGAAATTAATGAATGTTTTTCGAAATCGGATTATTTTTCTAAATTTAGCAACTGGATTTATCCCCTTTATCGTTACTAGGGTTCGACAATGAGAGTTTTTCTGTTGAAAATTCGCTGTTTTTTCGCGCAGCATTACATAACTTTCTCTATACAACGTATATTACTTAGTATGTACGTACATGTACGAAGAAGTAAAAATTAAGAAACAAATTATAACTGTTAAAGAACATTTTTTAAATGAAATATACTTCATGTAAAGTACTCGCCAAAATGAAATTATTACTGTAACGTAACCAAGGCGCACATTATATACTCGTAGAGATTGATATCTGAATCCATTAATAATTGTATGATGCTCAGATTGATAACAGAATCCATAATAAAGTCATGCTCAGATCGTCGTGTTGCTCGTATTAACAGTGAGATATTTTTGAAAAAAGTAATCTACATCTTGGATCATCCAAGGAGAACTTTTGAAACAAAATCTTAACATTGATTTTTTTACCTGATTTTACTATTTTTTTGTATCATGCATCAATAAATTTAAAAAAATTGACTTCTGTGCGCTTTACTACACTTTTTATTTTCAATTGAATTTCCTTTTGAACTCATTTCTTCCGTACTTAAAATTTTGTTCTTTGAGAACGCTCTTTTCTTACGTACTGCGCATACTGAAGACGATCGCATATAACGACCGAAAGTAGACAGTTCTACTTAGGATGCGGTATCTATTGGCATGCAAGATTTCATTGACTCTGGATTTGGAGGTCTACGCCTTGAAAAACTACAAATTATTCGTGAAACTTCTTAATCGAATAGACACAAAAACACAACCAATATCAAATACAAACAAAACTAAAAATCTTTCAAAATATGATTCATTATTAAACTATTAATTCCTATAAGTGTTTTAGATTTAACTATTACAATAAAATGTAAAATAAAGAGAAAATAAATTGGTGATACGACAACAGCACATACGTTCTTGCAATATTACAATATTATTGTTTTGTACGACGTAACCTTTATATTTGCAACAGAAATTAACTGGAGTCAGGTTAACGGAAATGCTCCTTAGGAGCAAAACGAAATTAAACCATGGTTGTTTGCCGACATTTTGGAAAATATATTTCCATTCTCAGGCTATACAAAGAGACAAGGAACCAACAATGTTACATGCAGCTATCAAACACCTGTCAGATAACAATTCTGCTATCAAGATGAGTTGAATACATTTTAATTTTTTTAAATATAGCAGTTACATACCTTTTAACCACCAATAAAGTATACACATAACTGAATAAGCTACATCTTGAAGCAAGCTCGCATGAAGTGACTAGGACTAGATGTAGCGTTGTGTACAGAGACGGAGGGACGGACAGATAGATGCCGTCAATCGATTTTTCGGTATGAATGACGCACAAAACATAGACTCTGGCTACACCGCGTGTTAGAGGAATTTTTTTATATCTTTAGAAACTGGATTTATCCACTTTCTTGATACCAGGACCCGGTAATTGGAGTTTTTGTGTCGAAAATTCCCCGTTTCCGGCACACGCTTGTAATACTTTCTCGTGTTAGTGCGAGAAAGTAAAAATAATATGAAAAGGAACCTTCCATGTTTTCTTATTTATATGTACATTATACACGTCTGACACGTTTTTAAAAGTTTGGAGATTCAATACTTGATCGAAAAGCTTGCAATGCACTTTCTACCGCACTTTCTACCCTCTTTACGGCAGCCACCGGTTAAGGAGCGGAATCGAATCGATTTCGACAAATAGTTTTGATTGAAGAGAATCGGCGGCGAGGGTCGAGTGGAACGGGTTTTTTGGTTGCCTCCCGTGGACCAATGGGAACTTGCATTTGACGTTCCACTCGGGGTGACAGCGGCGCAATCTTCGTGTCGTAAGATCTTGGGTTCAAGAGAGAAATTGCTAACTGGTTGTTTCTCCAATGGCTCGTCACGAACTGCGCTTGGTTTTGTATCGAAGAACCTAAATAAGGGTTTCTTTACTTCATGTGGTCATCTACATTGCAAGAAATAATGAAACTTTCAGAATATATGTTTTCATTCAAACTGACTTGGAAAACTTTTCAAGAACAACTCTAAATTGATGCAATATTTTCGTAGACGTGTGGACAGGGGGTGGCAAAGCCACTGTGATAAATTTGCACAGAATATTAAATCAGTTAATATCATTGTACATAGAGTGACTGTAAAAAGTAAGTGGACACTTAGGTTCTCCCTCCGTTTTGTGACTGAGGAAACAACAATGGAAATAACGGCAATGAGGATCAACAATTCTGTTAACAAATATTGATGGTACAATTGTTTTTGTATATTGTGTTTGGCCCAGGATCCAAAGTTTCAATTCAAAACGATGTTCCTTGGGCTATTTTCGTGCTGAAAAGGAGAGTTGTTTACCAAATTCACTTTACCATCACTTGTTTGCGAATTTGGCAATGCCCATAAATTGATGGAGAATGGAGAATGTCCATAAATTGATTCATTGCTCCATCTTTCAACTGTATTTTCTCCATATCACTGGCACTCACATGTCCCCCCACCGGCACCAAACCATCGAACGAAATTAAGTTTCCACCTCCGTTCACACTTTTTTTACCTTCCTGCAAAAGTCCCACCCGAAATGAACATGATTTGCTGCAAATACCATTCTGCCTTCTCCCTTTACTCACCAAAACCTTCTTTTGGGCAATGCGTTCGTGTTGCACACAGTGCCAGAGGAAACTCTTTTCTCGCTACCCACGAGGTCTCCTCACGACACAGATTCATGGATTAATCTTTTTACTCTACGAACAATGATTTGTTCATCTTCCGCACTTACGATTTGAAGGTGCCCGCTGAGCGACACGTTGTGCATTGTTCTTCTCTCTCCAAAACCGTCTATACTGACATGTGCCTTGATTTTAGTATTCCACTCCATTGAGGCATGTCTCATGTTCATGCGCAGTTATTGCATGTGTTAAAGGATTACCCTCTGCATTCTTTATTATAATATACTATACTATTGTTATATACTATAGATATTCCGTCCGAAGTGTTTATTTCACCGCAGTGATTCTATCTCTGCAGACCAAAGTAATTTTTGTGCTTAGAACACTAAATAGTCAATCACTTCTACTGATTTAGATTTAGATTTAGATTTAGTTTTAGATTTAGATTTATTTAGTAAAAACACAACAAAAATATATGGAGAGAAGGTTATCTGCGCACGTTTTCTTGAGTTCCAGAATCCCTTCCCGTCATTTTAACTACAAATAGTTGATTCCCCGGATCATTAATAACATCAAATAATGCAATGATTTCATTGCCATCCGGTCGTTTTGAATTTTTTATTTCTTATCAGGACGTCCTATCCGAAACATTTTTATCTTTAAACCTAAAAATATTATGAAAAAAGGAAAATTTGTATCAAGCACCAATGGTTTAAAATTAACGATGCAATTAGGGGAAAACCACCGATCAAAGCAGTCAGCCACCCAGTAGAATTCTACTTCAGACAGCAGCCCTCTTGCTAGTTGCACGAAAATGCCAAATACACTATGTGATCAAAAGTATCCGGACACGTGGTTGAAAATGACTTAGCAGTTCGTGGCTCCCTCCATCGGTAATGCTAGAATTCAATAGGGTGTTGGCCCACCCTTAGCCTTGATGGCAGCTTGCACTCTCGCAGGCATACTTTCAAGCAGGTGCTGGATGGTTTTAGGGGGAATGGCAGCCCATTCTTCAGAGTCATGAACTGAGGAGAGGTATCGACGCTGGTCGGTGAGACCTGGTACGAAGTCGGCGTTCCAAAACATCAAAAAGGTGTTCGATAGGATTCATGTCAGGACTGTGTAGGCCAGTTCTTTACAGGGATGTTATTATCGTGTAACTACTCCGCCATAGGCCATGCAGTACGAGCAGGTGCTCGATCGTGTTGAAAAATGCAATTGGTCATCAACACTGGGAAGCAAGAAGGTGCTTAAAACATCAACGAAGGCCGGTGCCGTGATAGTGCCCCACAAAACAACAAGGGGTGCAAGTCCCCCCCTATGAAAAACACGTCATGAAATTCCTTAGGAATTTTCTATCAAAATGAGATTATATGTTAAAAGATTTCCAGTAGAATATTATTAGATAATTATGTTGTAGTTTATTTTTTGAGACCAATACAAATTCGAATTAAAGAAAAATGAACGTCAACCAATGTGCACATCCTATCGACTCTAATTCTATAATTTTGTACAAGCGTAGGACGTCCACGTAAGAAACAATAAAACGCATTTTTTATTTTATTTTGTAAATGAGTCGGGGAAAAACTGTGCCATCGTGTTACAAAAAAAAAGGCGTCTATTGTCTCCACCTGCTTTAGATCCTCGATAACACCGGAAACCGTTCTTTCCACCGGAGGCGAGAAACGCGCGCTTAACATGACTAGGCAATTCGTCAGAATAACACCCACTTCCCGGGCCGGCTCCGATGTGAAGCTGCGGAGTGGGGGCCGAGTCCGAAAGCTTATCTGTGTAACGCCAACTCAAATATTTGCATACCGGCCGCTTTGTGACGGGCGCCGAGTCAAAACATTCCTTTCCGCCGCACAAAAAGCCGAGCGCGGTTCACGTGCAGGGAGGCAGGGGTGGGGAGGGGCTGGTGGGTAGAGCACGTGCTCACGTGCGAGCCCAGGGACGAAGAAGGGCGTGGCGGCCCCAGCTGGTCACATGCACCGGCCACGCGGCGCACGCCACCGTGGTCCCCGCCCCCGCCGCATACCTCTGCTAGCCAACCACGCGCCACGCCGCCTGGGTGCGGGGCGAGTCGTTTTATTGGTTGAGGGGAGGGAGGAAACTGGGTTTTTTCGACAGGAAATCTCGTATTCACGGACCCTGATGGCCAATTCTTGCTCCTACTATAGGGAAAATAACTTCCTCTAATTCTTCGTGTAAACACAATCCGTGTTTTGTTGGTTTCCAGTTTCTTGATATTTGACGTAAGATGTGAATTCAAATCTATTTGCAAAACATAACTTCAATTTAACTTTTCTCAAAGCATTGGAGAAAACAAAGCATAATTTTATATTCCACTACATACTGATATTTGACCGATTTATTTCTCAGCAAATAACATCAATTCATCAAAACATACATATGCGATTTACCTACTAAACATCAAGTGTAATAAACAGAAAGTTTTAAGTCTTCCGTTGTCGAAAAAAGTATAGCAGTTTTGGGAATATTTCATAGAATGAGCAGAAAATC
The DNA here is from genome assembly GCA_017312745.1 of Gryllus bimaculatus. Taxonomy (NCBI): domain Eukaryota; kingdom Metazoa; phylum Arthropoda; class Insecta; order Orthoptera; family Gryllidae; genus Gryllus; species Gryllus bimaculatus. The sequence goes on along the minus strand of BOPP01000084.1, from coordinate 5,267,201 downwards.
AATTGTCATCCGCTTACCTTGCCGTTGCTGCAATAATGTTTTGATGAATTGCAATGATAATAAATGTGAGACCTTTGTCAGGCCATTACAATAGCAAAACATATTGTATTCTCAAAAGATGGTGCGTAACCCGACCGATTCAAGTGTAAATTATGTTCGTATTGATTTCAGAAGGATTCTTCATTAGATGAGGTATGTATTTTTCAATTAAAAATACCTCAATCAATGAAGAGTTAGTGGATTGCAGAGTCATTCCCTGATTATAAAGAAGCACTCTCACATGCAAGAGGCAGCGCCGTTCGTACATGGCAGTGGAGCAGACAAACCTGCCCTGACCGCAGCCCACTCTTACATCTCCCTTGACAACATGCCGATCGCCGCTGCCATTAAGCCAATCATTTAACAGTCACCGCTGCGTCAGTGGCAGTTTCAGTGTAAATTAACATCGTAAGTAGTGCTACCTGGTTTGTAGGATGGTATTACAGCCGGCATCTGCTGGTTAACGTAGTACCGGATACCTCGGCAACATGTTAAACGGATTTCAGTAATTGAGGTGCGGAGATGTTCCTGTCGTTTCCAGAAAGGTCTACATCTAGTTAATTATCACTGTGAATGAAGGGAAATATATCTTTGACCACTGTAAGCTGGTAACTTGCGAAACAAAATTTTACACGAAAGCAACATAATTTTCAATACTATGATTCTTTGAACTAATCGTCTTGAAAAAATAAAAAGCCAATTCAACTGTTTAATATTAATCAGAGATCTAATGTCATTGTTATGAACTGGGTGACTGGCTCAGAGCATCAGCTGATTCTGTACCTCTGACCGGGAGGTCCTAGGTTCTATTCCCGATTGTGGAAAGACTTTCGACACTAACTTGTAAGCTATGTCGAATTGAATTGCTGTCTGGAGGCCGGATTCTAGAGACCGTCTGCTCTGATCGGTAGTTTTCCGTGGTTTCTCCGATGAACACCAGGCGAATGCCCTAGCAAATGGTCCACGGACCGCCTGTGACCTTTCCTTCCTCTTCCTTGTTCAATCTTTACCACTTGTCACCACTAACATGCACTACACTATCACACAAGTCGGGAGACCGGTCGGAAACTAACAAGAGCTTATCCCGGTTGGGGCTGTGTCCTGCTGGTGGGAGATACCTGGTTGAGGGAACCCCCGCTAGCCATCGTGACGATAGGTCGGCGGAGGCAGCGGGGAAGATCACTCCCACCTGCCGAGCGAAAATCCATGCACTACACTTTCGGGGCTAATAATCTCTGTAGTTGACGATTCCAGAATCACTAACAACATTGTTACAACATTGAATGTAACTAATTTTCCTAAATTCATTTATAACCATTACTCAGCAAGTACAATAAATTACTTGATTATTCACAAATTTAGAGAATTATTGGAAGTATTCTCCAGAATATTATTTTGAGCAAAAAAATACAGATCAATTTGTTCCCCGGCTTCAACTCTATAACGACATGAGGAGACAGTTCAAGGAAATCAAATTCTACAGAATACTTATTCATCACATTCATTTGTATTACTTATTTTTACCAAATAGTAAATCTTATACAATTTAACAATTTGAGTTAGTAATTCTTATCCAATGAAAGCACCTTAATCCCAGATATTTTCGCTGCGGTTCGCTGCTTCCTCTTTTGCTTCAGAGCACATTATTCAATGCATGCACATTCGAACACCACTAACGTTCCTATATATTATTTTCAAATTCATACTAGCTGGAGAATCGAACCAAATACAATATTATTTCTCATTAGAACTCCCTTAGGCATCTCGGACGTCAACAATATGAATTGACTGTGCAAAACCCTAATTCGAAGATCCATAAACTCAAGCATGAGGCAGAGCTCTCATTGTGTCCGCCGTCTCCCAAATAAACGAACTGCAAAAAGAGGAGCACGCCCTGTCAGGGGCCCCGCTCGCACCCGGGCGCCCGCCACCGACGCCCAAACCCCCGTGACGCGAGGCGCTCTTAAGGTCAGACGGCGCAGCGACCACGCGCCAGCGACCGCCGCCCGCGCGCAGAATTTATAAAATGTCACTTATAGCGTTCTGCATTTCACTCATTCGTGTGCTCCTTAGAAGTTGAAAAGCGGCTCTAATTAAGCAAAAAAATAATGTAGTATGAACACTATGTGATCATAAGTATTCGAACACGTCCAAAATGGTGTTATGGTGTGGTGGTGTTTTTCATAGGGTGGGGTCTTGCACCCCTTGTTGTTTTGTGGGGCATTATCACGGCACCGGCCTACGTTGATGTTTTAAGCCTTTGCTCCTGTGCTCCAGCGGGCGGCGACTCACGGACTGCTTCATCCCCATTTTGCGAAATCCAATCTCACAATAAACGTCAGCCCGGATATATAAGAATTCGTCAAAGAATGATTCAAACTGACAGCTGTTCAGCTACGCCTCTTTATGTTTGTACATGGCTCCCGTTAAGACATCATGGCTTCTCATGGTTCACAACCATGTAGTTATATAAAAGAATAAATTGATGAACGTTATTATTATTATTATTATTATTATTATTATTATTATTATTATTATTATTATTATTATTATTGTTATTATTATTTGAATTAATACAGAAACTTTTTAATGAAATTGTGTGTTCCATTATGATAAAACATAATTATACTATTCCTCATTCTCTCAATTCTGCAAAAGAAGGGCCCCAATAGTTACGTCTCAAACAGAATGAAAACACCCGCGAACTACTTGGTCTGCGGATTGGCTCTTCTCATAAAAATGGAACTTTTACGTATTGTGTTCTTACGTTCAGTTTCTTAAGTTGTGAACAAAGCGAACGCATCTCCCCAGTGGCGCAATTGGTTAGCGCACGGTACTTATAAGACAGTAGCTGAGACATGCCGGGGTTGTGAGTTCGAGCCTCACCTGGGGAATGGTTTTAAAAGTTCAAGTTGATATTTATAAATAATATGTATTAGGATTACACACGTTTCTGGGATTTTATCATTTGATTGTTTATTTGCTAACTTTAAACATCATAGGAATTTTCGAGTTAAGAATGTGAAAATTTACTTTACGCAATGAGGCCGGGTAGCTCCAAATTTCAACCGTAACAATGTTTTGAAATTTACTTTTGTCTCCAGATGATGATACAGCATTTTTGACTATATAGAACAATGACATTTTATCAGAGAAATCAAGAATTTCTTTGATTGTTAGGTACACTTGATAGTTCGGAAATCACTGAAGTCTAGCACTACACGTCTAAAAGTAAGTGTAACTGAGTGGTCTTGAATGTGGATATTCATGCTCTTTTTGGGTGGATATAGAGGGTTTTAAATAGCAAGAATTAGTACACAAAAGAAAGGTTGCAATGCTCATAGTAGCCTCGCCAAAAATACGTGATCGTAGAGGTCAGTAAAACAATACACTCGCTTCGCGGTGGCTAAAGCGAATGGGGGGGGGAGGGAGTTGATGAAAAATGACCGTTCTCGACACATTTTTGAATCTTTAGAGTATAAATTAGTGATAAAATAAAATCTAGCTGAATCCAAGCGACTGCATATCACAAAAGAAAAGCTGTAGAAAAGTTAGAAGAGAAACGTTCAACTATGTAATTATACTCTAAATGAACCATTGACAACTCTTAAAAATATGAAAATATAGTGTCACTTCGTTACTAAACGATATTTATTCACTAAGAACAGTAAGATTTACAAATTCTGAAACAATATAATCTTTATCACTGTAAAAACAGTGTTCAATGTGTTTCTGAAAATGTAATTAAAATGTTATATATTTACCAGTATTTGCACATGTATGTAGTACATTGTAGTTTCCTATGACGCATGTGTCAGATGATTCTTAGATATCGAGGTTATATACACTCACTATTTTTGGAACTTAGAAACCTTGCTACTTTTGCTTTACTAACCATAACCTCACACTCCAGTCGAAACTTCTTTTGATCAATTCTTGTCCCCAAACTACGGATAGCTAACAGTCAAAGCTGGCCTTGCCGGTCCGGATGGCCGAGATCGTTAAGGTAGCAGTGCCGTAGTGATTGAGAGTTCGAGTCCCGCCTCGGGCAAGGTTGTATTTGTGTTCGTGTTTTCACCCCCTGTCATGTCAACTTCACAGTTACCATACCATTAAATGCAATAGTGGTCGCTAATGACCTAGATGTTGATGCGACTTTAAATAACAACAAAAACCAAGTTGGTCTTGGAAATAACGTAATGAACGCATGACGGGAGATAAGCTTTCACTCTGTAAATCTTAAGATATTATTTAAATTTAGTATTTTCATTATAAAACCGGTTAATAAGAGAGGACCTAGAACTTACTAACTTTAATTTAAAGAAAATATATTAAAATTTGGTTGAGAAGAAATAATTTTTTCAAAACTCAAAATTTGAATTCAATAAATAAATTCTGAACGAAAGTGCTTAGTGTTTTAAAAATATTATGTGTCTTGCATTTACGGTAAAAATATTAAAAAAAATATACAAAGTTCTCATTTTTACGCTATCTTTTATTTAACTCAAAATATGGAGAGGAGATCGAAATTGAATGTTCATCTCAGATGAGGTTGAGTTACTAGTTGTTTTAAAGGGGAATGAAAATTAGAAGAAACAAATTTTCATAAGCGTATTTTTTCATCAGCCCATATTTGATAGCTTATACTAATCAAGGATGGCTAAGTAATTTCTAAATTTTCTTCTTGAAAATAATGAAAATTACTGCAATATATGAAAATAATACAATAGCAATTAAATATAGCAATAATACAATAGCAATTGATAAGAGCCACGAATTGAATCCATTTATTGAAGTGATTTTAGGTTGCATCAATAGATCATCTTTTTTCCTTTACATCTCCTTATACTGAATGTGCCAAATAGAATTTCAGAGAAACGTGTTGCACATCATTTAAATTACAAGTGTAAACATCCATTAAATATTGAAGGATGTTTCCAGAATAAGTGGTTTCAAAATAAAGAGACGATTTCTACGATTGAGGAAATAATACTTGAAGTCCAATAAGGTGGTTAAGAGCCTTTTTCTTCTGGCTACTTAAATCACAGATGTTGCTAACTGGTATTCCGAACCTATAAGTATTTATGAGTCAGGTGGCGTGAGTGAGAGGTGAACAAATACCTTCGTTTTGCCTTCTGGGAACGAGGTGTAGAATACCATTTACTCCATCCGAGAGGGAAGATGCAAAGAAAATGCATTGACCTTTGCTAGGACAAATGAAGTGCAAAATACTTTGACCTCGGGAAGGAAAAGTTTCACAATGGAAGCGAGCAAATCTATTGGTAAAATAATCGGTATTGCAACGATCTGTTCTGATTCAGAATTATTAATAGTTTAATTGTCGTAAACTCATAGATATACATTGATCCCAAAATTAATAAAAATAAGTTCCTGAAATTTAATGCAAATTAAATTAAAGTATACTTTGAACTTTTTGAAGTAGTTGTGATTAATATTGGGCAAAAAACATATGAAAATGCTAGAATTTTATTCCATTTGGATGTAGAACGAGAAGTGGGCTAAATTAACAATCGTTGGTGAAACGAAATTAAATATATTTCTGAACTTGTGTGCTGAATTAAAAACTAAACAACTTTTTATCACGTCAAATATTTTACGATGTGAACTAAATTTTCCAATTTGATAGAAATATCTTGCTAACATTTTTAAATGTCTAAACACTTAAGGTACTGATCAAATATGTCAATTCTTAAGCACTTCTTGAAGATAACAGTAAATTATTTAAAATTTGAACATTGAGAAGTAAAATATTTTTTGTCGCTCGTCTCATTTCATTGCTACTTACATTTCATAGACACATTGCTGTTTTTTATCTTTGTAAATGATTTTTTCGCAAAATATGTATAAAAATAGACATTTCTTCAACGACTGTATATTATGTATGGCAGAATAGCGCGATATTATTCAGCTGCAGGACGATTTAAATACAATTTATGATTGGGCAAGCGTTAATAAAATGATTTTAAATGAAAAGAAAAGTAAAGCGATCATAATTTGTAGGACCAAATCTTTTCATACAATACCTTATAAGCTAGGTAACACGTTGTTCCGCGAGTATCAAACTGTAAATACCTTGGCATCCTCCCGGTCAGCAAGTTGAGATGAGAGAAACAACCGAACTACGCAGTAGGTAAAGCTTGGAGGTCTTTGCTTTTCGTCTTGAGAAATCTTGAAAAAAGCAATACGAAAGCAAAAGAAATTGCGTCTACCTCGCTTGTTAGGCCGCTAATGGAATATGGAGCTAGTTGTTGGGATCCGTATAGTATAGCACTTAAAAAGAGCTTCGAGAAGATACAAAACAGAGAGGAAAAATTTCCCTTTCGGAGGAACAAATCTGCGCATTGGGAATCATTAGTACACCGGAGGAAAAGGGAACGACTTTGCGCACTGTATAAATTTTACATTGGCTGCTCTGCATGGTAGCAAATTCGGAGAAGACTAGATAAACCAGATTATTTAAATAGATTTGTTCCGAAACATAAAATTAGAACAAGAATACAAAGAAATGATGTAGGCAAATTCTCCTTTGTAAACAGAACAATAGTAGATTGAAACGATTTGCTTGCAACCGTTTTCTGCCGTTTACTTGCTCAGCGAGAGGTTTTAGAAACAAATATTAAAAATTAGTCAATAAGGTGTAGTGAATGTGAAGTGAAGTGCAAGGTGACATTATGTATACAGCTAAATGCGCTGCTATTGCGCAGTTAGAAATGTTATAATTATTATAATTCTTGTATGTTATTATTACACTAGCAGAACCCGGCAGACGTTGCTCTACACTTCATCACCCTTTCTCTCTTTTCGTCTCTCCCCTCTCTCTTCGTCACCCCTCACTCTTCTTCCCACTCCCTCTTCTCAGCCCCTCTCCCCGTCTCACTCCACCCCTCTCCCCCTCTGTTATCTCCCCCGGGCTAACCGGGCAACACTTACCCAATTGTAGAATAAAGCTTGTATCTAATATTGCCAGGGAGTTGCCCGGGAATATCAGGTTGATAAAACACAATTTTCCTCGTGAGAATTCTTCAGAGATGTTTTACATTGCAAAATTACTGCCTTGTGATGATTTCTGAATAAATTATTCACAGGGAGATCTTTTTTAACAATATTTCAGTTTGTATGTTTTTGACATCGATTTCTTAGGAATGAATTATTTAATTCTATTCAATGGGTGAACACACAGGAGCAATGTAACGTCAAAGATTCTAAAATCAAGAATTCCTCACCTTCCGAATTTCATCCGGAACCCGTTAATACCGTCCCTCTCGACCATTAGCTCAACCACAGCACTAACCATGAACTAACGTAATCGCTCCTTCACCACAATGTGCACCGCTTGCTAATCGCCCGGCCTTGGGCGCACACGACGCGACGCGCATCGGCGCCGAGCGCGTCTTGTAATTCGCATTATTTTGGTCGATGGCGCGCCCTTTGCCGCCTCCGGTACGCGGATGCGAGCGGGACGCAAACGGCCGGGGCACCGGCGAGCGGCGCAGCCTCCGCGGAAGACTCCGTTGAACTGCTCCACCGCCAACGCCGACGCTTCCACCGCTACTGCCGCCTCCTCCATCACTACCGAAATCTTCTTCGCCAGCGCCACCGCCACCGACTTTGCTATTGACTACGCCACCAACTCCACCTCTATTGCCACCGCTCCCGTCACTGCCACCGCCTCCTCCATCATCACTGAAATCTTCTTCGCCATCGCCACCGCCACCGACTTTGCCACTGACTATGCCACCGACACCACCTCCATTGCCACCGCTCCTGTCACTGCCACCGCCTCCTCTAACTCCGCTGCGTCCACCTTCATCGCCATCGCTACCGCCATTGACCCCACCACCAAGACCACCTGCTCCACTTCCACCGCCTCCACCTCCTCCATCACCACCGCTGGCACTACCGACAGTGCCATCTCCACTGCCTTCGCTTCCGCCGCTACCACCGTCTGCGCCCCCCCACGCAATCGCCATTGCCCCCGCCAATGACTTCGCCGTCAACTCAAACGTCACCGCCTCCACTGCCACCACCAACGCCACCACCACCACCACCGCTATCACCGCTGCCACCACCACTACCACTTTCATGGCCCTCGCCACAGCAGTCACCGTCTCCGCCCCCGCCACTTGTGCCTTGTGGTCCTCCGCCGCCCCCACCAACCCGTCACCGTCGCTGCCGCTGTGGTCTCGTGTCGGGTGACCCCGGATGCCGAGGAAGCGGGCGCACGCGCGCGGCTCACGTGCACCGGCGGCGGCGGCGGAGCGACCCCCGACCCGGACGTCCTTGCGTTCTTATCCGATGGGAAGCGGCGGCGCCGACGGCGGCGTTGTTCGAGGTGGTGGAGGCCGCGGTTCTAGCGGCGAGGCGTCGGGAGACGTGGTGGCGGAAACGGCGGCGGCGATATTTGCAAGAAGCGGTGGCGGCTTCGGTGGAGGGGGTGCAGGCAGTGGTGGTGACGGCGGCATTGGTAGCGATCTGCTGCGGATCCAGCCGATCTTTTTGGAGGGGGCCATCATGGATTTTTGTTAAATAATAAACATTTGTAATGATTTTGTATATTTTATGATAATATACAATATTATTTTGTGTATTATCATATACACTAACATATATATATATATATGTATATATATATATATATATATATATATATATATATAATATTATATTAGTTTAGAAATTTTGCTAAGTTAAAGAAGGTAAAACCAAAAAACTCTTGGCCTTTCGGGGGGGGGGGCCATGGTCCGCCACGGCCCTCCCTGGATCCGCCACTGGTAGAGCGCTAATCGGTGCGGGAGCGGCAACGGTATCATGTTCGATGGTACGCGGGTGGTGACTGCTTTGGTGAAGCGGTGTGGCGGGCGCTATGGGGGCGGGATGTGCTGCATGCGCAGCTGGCGACGTGGCAGCCTGACGTACTTGCACGGACGAAGCGATTCTTCGGCGATGGCGGCTGATGGTCGGTCAGAGGTGTTAACTTGAGTAGTTGCGGTGTAAAGGAGACGGGTTTGCGGTAACCTATGGGTTAAAGAGTGCAAAAGAGTGGCCAACGTGAGTTCCAACCTTGAAGCCGAGCGATAAAATTTTTAAGTTTGAATTCTCAAAAGTGTTATGCGATTTTTCATATCATATATATATATATATATATATATATATATATATATATATATATATATATATATTCTGGGTAGGCTGGTTTATTGTCGATCGCTCATATTCAGAACCTGAAGGTGTTCTGAAACTGAAACGAATACTGTCTATAAAGTATTGTATCAAATAAATTTAAAAACGAAAATATTTAGCTATTAACAATATTAGAGAACGTTTACTATCTGAGATAAAGAAAAATATACTTTTCCTTCTCTTCCGAAAATATCACAGCAATATCATTATCTTGAAAATACAAAAAGACAAAAAGTTCTTTACGATTCATTTTAAATTCGAAGCTTCATTTAGCCGCATTCGTTACTCTATTATTGAAGTAACGCATATTGCCAGTGACTATTTGAGATATCAGATGTGTTAAATGTTAGAAAATATCTTGATGAAATCATTTAAACGCTTGGAGAGATATTTTAGAAATGTTTTATCACACACTGAATTTTTGGGAGAGTTAAAAACGTACAGAAATTTTCTGAGTTTAATACTAATGATCTGTTAGGGAATGCCATCATTGTCATTGGTTGATTTAGGCAAATAAAACTTATCTTTATAATATGCCTTCTTCGCTAATTTTTTGCACGAATCTGCCTTTTAATTTTTCCTTTTAATCAGAGTCTGCCTTTTAATTTTGAAATTAATTTTTTTACAGTTTTGTTTTTAAATATTTAAAATAATTTTTCAACAGCAATCATTGAAGATAATTTCTTACTGTTTGAAGATGTTTTAAAAACAAATAGAATTTAATGCAAATTCATTTAGATTTAAATCTGAAGAAGTTCCTTCAGTTATCTCTTTTGAACGTCACGGATTCTTGAGGAAAATGCCTTCCATGCTTTTTAAACCTCACGAAAATCTTAGGGAAAATATCTCAATGTAAAAAAATAAAGCAATATAAAAGAAGTTGTTGTAACCATTTCACAGGAAAACGTTCGAAAATTGGTTTCCCTCAAAGAATTTTGTGAGTGAATTAAAATTATTTCCTCTCCCTATAAATATTTATGAGTGCTTTGGCGTCATATTACTCGTAATTATGTGCATTTTTAACAAGAAATGTTCAGCGTTTCAGCCCGCGAAAGTCGTCCTTTTCAGTCTGTAACGTATTTATATTTGTGGGGTCTGGAATGCCGATATGGCTAAGCCCTCAATAATCTTTTATTATTTTCCTTCAGATTCGAGGCACCAAGCTTGCACTGTTTAAAGTACAATATTATGTATAATGTTTTTTACGTAAGTAATGAACGATGTGTTTATTATGGTTGCAGCATATTCTGGTTTTATTAGTAAGAATTTCATAAACATGGTTTACGGTCAACCATACCTAGAGTAAAAAGGTATGACTTTAGCTGTTAAATATAATGGCTCTACTCCGTTAAAAATAATTATCTAGGAAATTGTGTATTTTTGACATATGTCATGTTTCTTGTGCTTCGAAGGTATTTCATTCCAAATGAACTATAACGCCGATGCAATGTTGAGATATTGCCTAAGAATTTCCCCTTCTTTTTGGTTTAAACCATATGGAAGATTGATGTGATGTTTTTGATCTAGGAAAGCGAAACTTCGACTCCTACCAGAGCCTCGGAAGAGCCGACAAGTGGCGCGCTCGACGACAGGTGCCTGAATTAGCTGCTCGAGAGGCGAAGGTCTGCGTCACTTGGCGTGCCAAAGCCCGGAACGGAACTTCGACTAGCGCTAGAGAAGACCACTTGGTAGGAAGACCACTGTGCTTCTTCTTCCTCATCTTCTGCTTCCTCTTCTTCTTCTTCTTCTTCTTCTCATCCTCCTCCTCCTCCTCCTCCTCCTCCTTCTTCTTCTTTGGCTAAACATACTCTCTACATACTTCTACGGCATTTCAAAGGATTAAGTTCTTAGAACGTCTTCCGGTGTCCTTTTCCTCCTTGGAAGTCCTACATTTCACGTTCCTCTGCATCTGTAGTCGGCAGTGAGAGCTGGTAATCTGTTGTCTAGCATCCTGATAGATGTTCTCACCACTACTACACCAGTGGGTTTATGAATCATTTATCAAAACACGTGAGAATGCACGGCACCGCAAAAATTTCCCTCTTCGTAGTGTCAACAAATGTACACATTTAAAAACAAGTACATGACGTCATTTAAAAATATAAAATTAAGGGATAAACTATACCGAGAAAGAAATCTTTGGCTTTAATACTGTGGGTAGGGTAATCTTTCGGTTTAAAGTGTAGGACAAGTTCGAACATAAATTTTAACTTATTCAATTTTAAAGATATCAGAGACTTTAATAGAAATTGGAATCAAACCATAGTTTAAATGCACTTACTTCAATTCCAGGAAAAAATCATGCAAAGCACCCCCCCCCAAAGATTTTAATTATCCCCGGTCCAATCTTACTTCTGATGTATTTAACAAGTTTTTAATTATTATGACTCACTTAACAAGCACAAAAGCTTCTAATATGACAGTTATGCGTGATTCATAGACACATCCATCGATACATACAAACATACTGACAGACATTTCGTTTTTCGTTTGCATGTATATCTTCGCCACCACCCCCAATGTTAACAATTTTTAACGACACTAATATATATTACAACTGAAGTTTGAGCGATGTTCGAAAGAACCTTAAATACGATTTTAAGACCGAAAAATGTGAGGTCGTATTGAGGAAATGATTCCAACATGTTTCCTCATTTTTTATAGTATATACGCCACTCAATCAGCCAAATAATATTTATATCATTATTTTCTTATTTATATTTACAAATTAATTATTCATAAATACAATCATACGCAACGTCTTCATTGTACGCAGTACTTCATAAGACTGCAGAAAATACGTCTTAAGTTATTGTACTACACGTCTCATATTCGCTCTTTTCCTCTTTCTTTAAACCTCACACCGACAATATATTCTAACGAGGAGAGCAGGGAAGGAGGATAAATAACTGTGCTATTCATCTCATTCCCTGTTGCAGTACGTATCACACAGGCAATACGGCCTAATAAATAGCAAGCACGGAGCAAATATTTGTGTGCCTGAGCCCCTTCTTGCATGCGGTGTCCGTGCCGACTAAGAGCGCCACTAGGTGCAGCGGGCGGAAGCTGTCCATGGCGCTCGAGAGGGTTGAAAGGGATACCTCCTGTTGATCGACGGCGAGTAATGGTCAGGAATGAACTAACACGTCGTGTATCGGCGGGTCTCAAGTTTGCATCGACTCCCTGACAGTGTATGGACACTGATGAATGATCCTATCTTTCTATCTAGTCTTTCGTGTGGGATGGATGGGCAAGAGGACACAAGCTGGAATGGATTCGATGCTTCGGTGATTGTATTACGTTTTAAGTATATTTTATTTCTGTTTATTAAATATGCATTATTATTATTATTATTATTATTATTATTATTATTTAATAGAATTGTGTCATTACATTTGCATAATACTAGCAAAATACCGCCGTTGTCGGTTTTTTTCATATCCAGTATGTCTCTCTCCCTCCGTCCCTCTCTCTGTCTGTCTCTCACCGTCTCCCTGTCACTGTCCGTCTGTCTGACTCTCTTTCTCTGTGTCTGTCTCTTCCTCTGTATGTCTCTGATTGTCTCTTGTCTCTCTCTCTTTCTCTGTCTGTCTCGATTCTATCTGTCTATATGTCCCTCTGAATCTGCCTCTCTCTACTTGTTTCTCTCTCTGCGTCACTGTCTCTATCTCTCTCTTTCTGTCTGACTGACTCTGTCTACCTCTATCTCTGTCTGCCTCATTTGCATCGGTCCGTCTCTGTCTGCTTATATCTGTCTGTCTCCTCCTCTTTGCCTTTCTGTCTCTCCGTCTGTCTCTCCCTCTCTGTTTGTCTCCCGCTCTCTGGCCCTGTCTCTCTTTCTGTTCGTCTCTCTCTTCCTTTCCCCGAGAGCGTGCTAGCAGGGGAAGCACTGCGTGACCTTGTGTGACAGATTTTTACATTCAAAATATCCGTTAAACACTAATCGAAAAAATCAAAATTACTCAAAAAATGCTTATCTAACTTAAAATGTGTATCATTGGATTCATCTTTTTAGGCTCGTCATGATAGACTGAAAAATATGTATACTTTCATTTGAAAAAACCAAGTTACCTAAAAAAATGTCATAAAATACAAGAAATAAAATAGAGCTGAATATACATATCAGTTAGCCCCATTCCTTCATATTCTTTCGTGAAAACTGCATTGCAATAACTTCCACCATTCAAAAGTTACAGGAGGTGCTAAATTTAAGTGACTTACTCTGTATATCACTATCCACTTTTATATATATAGATTTATCGACATGATGTCACGACTTAGAAACTGAGCTTTAATACAATTTTTAGGAGTAATAATGAAGCTATAATAGTGTAGTGAGTTATAATAGAAGTAGTAATAATGTGTTAGACAAAAACTCCCGCTACGATACCTAGATTAACATTACCCATTACGTGAGAAAATGAGTCGATTTTTGTCTTATAATTCTTTAAAAAAAATTAAAAAGCGACTGCTGTTTTGTCACTATCATTGGGCAGGAAAGAACATATGAAGAAGTTATTGTGTTTGGCGTACACAACTCTGCTGTGAGATGAATCTCATACTTACGAAACATTATTATTTTACTTCGATATTTAATAAAGTTTATTTCATTTTACGAATTGTTTAGGGAAAAACAAAATATTTTGAGGGAAAGATAAAGCACTTGCATGTATTATTTCGTAAAATTAATTAATGAAATGGAAATGTACTTCAAGATATTCTGAAGAACATGAAATTAATAAAAGAAACTAAAACCTTTAAAAGCGTGTGAATAAAAACGTACGAAATATGAAAACAAAAATGAAATTATTCCTTTGACAATTTTGGAAGTATTTTTAGGTACTTCCTTCAATTAATTGGTATTTAATTCCTTCAATTTGATAGTTTTCACGTAGTTACATGTAACATATTTATAAAATATATTCTGAATCAATGGAAAACTATAGTGAAAAAATGCATAAATAATACAATAGAACGTCGATAACGGGAATGTATTAGGACCGGGCCCCATCTGGATTAACAAATGGTCGGGAGTTTTGAAGTGGACCTACCTTAAAAGAGCCGACGCACGTATTTACCATAAGAATAAACATAATGAAATCATTCATAATTTACTCTGTTGGTAACGGATAATCCAGTTTTCATCCAGTATAAGTTTTGATAAAATGTCCTTGACGCTTTATTGATGTGAATTATTGACATTATTTTAAATACCTGTGGCAGTAGCCGTAAATCCTTAGTGGCGCAATTGGTTAGCGCACAGAATTTGTGGGGCAGTAATTGAGACATGCCGGGGTTGTGAGCTCGTTCCGCCCCTGGCGTAACATTTTGAAACCTTAAACTATTTCAATTTAGCAAAGAACAGAGTTTCAAAAATATTCGAGGATTTATATACTGAGAAATTCGCACAACGGATCCCATGAATACGTTTCGATGACAAACCACTGCAGATCTCCCAAACGATTTGCCTAGCAAAGCCAAGTTATACGTCTAAGCTTTTTAGAAGAACACAATTTGCTGGTTTATACATAATTATTCAAAAATCTAAAATATCTACATCATACGTACGTACATTCAAAAATTTTAGGAAAACACATTTTTGTATTGCGAACTCACTTTGTTTTACGAGACTAAATGGTAGCGCCAGAATGTCTCAGGAGGTAAAGATTGGACGTCAGTCTCTTCACCTCACTCAAGTCTCTGTTTGCGTGATAGGTTTGAAGTAAGAATGATCTTTTACAGGTTGTTGATGTAAAAAAAGGTCTAGCACTCAAGTTTTTTCTTCTTCTTTTCTTTGAGACAAGAGACTTTGAGTTCGAGCCTCACCTGGGGAACCTTTCTTTTTGGTGACTAGGCTCGCACATACACTCGCAGTTTTTCAAAGATATTTCGATTAGGGCCACTTTTCTCTCAGATTAGCGCTCGGGTAGCTCAGTCGGGAGGATATTAAGGTTTTCACTGAAGGATCAGGGGTTCAAATCCCTGCCTGAGCTGATTTTTAGTTCCCGATCAAGCCAAAAATTATAAAAAACAAAAAAAAAGATTGTATAGCCCAGTTAACTTAGATTTCATCTGCAGAAAAAATCGCCTTAAATTGAATTTTTTAATTTTTTTGACACTTTATAAAGGCATTCAAAATTCGATCTTTCCAAATTATGCACTTCAAAACATTATGGGTCAAAAGTCACGAAAAATAGCAATCTTATTACAGGAATTGATGATAATTTTAATTAAAACTTCGAGAGCTAACTTTTTTCGCCTGCCTAAGTTTTCTTTCAGCATACTGCTGTCGAAACTGAGACTATTTGTATCAAAAACGCAATAACTTAATTTTAGCCCCGGCCGGGAATAAAACTTGGGACCGGCTCACAGAATACTAACATTCCGAGCCACCAGAGCAGCTTACGAATGTTTGGCAAGAATTTACTCTCATGAATCTTAAAACTGAGTTTACTAGGATTCTCCTAAGAGTGTATACTATATATGAATCCAAGCGATTTCCAAGTTTTCAGCTGTCACTAAATCAAAACGAGACAAATATCATTAAAATCTGGTAGATGTGCAAACATTTCACGAAACCACCATCTGTTATTTCTTCCCATGTTTCAAATACAAACGTAAAGTCAATTGCACCAGTCTAACTGAAGCAAATTTCGAAATTACGAATAAACATGTTGATCGTATTTTTAACTTACCGAACGTTCCGAAGAAGTAGTAATAATATTACATAATTATAACTATTCGATTAACTAGTTTACTATGTATGCCTGCATTGAGTTTGAAAACTAGTAAAAGGAACACTTAAAAAATTGAGATTTACCAAAGTGAATCAAGCAAGTTCATTTAGGCGTGATTTCTGCCGAAGACAATACCACTGAATGTATTTTTTTACGAGTGTCATCAAAATAATCGTAACGAATGGAAATAACAGGTACTAGAATGGTATCATCTAAATCTTTAGGTATCTGAAGTTCCCTGCGACATTAAGTATTTTATGTCACATTTGATGGTAACATTTTATCTACTGACTTTTATCCGCAAAATTACGAAGTCACTCTTGTTCATCTCCAGTAAGAACAATGAAACTCGAGATTATTTCTGCAGCTTTGTGACTTAATTTTATAGACTCGTTTTATCACTTTTCTTTCATGAAAAGTTTCGCTTACTTCAGTAGGCCCTAACATCCCAGTTTGCTATCTTTATTTCTTACAGCCCAGACATTAAACTTGAGCAGTTCATTTCTGCCTCTCATAAGCTCCAATCCATAGGAGCGCTCTTTGAAGCGTGTCTGAAAAGAAACTGCGATGAGCCGGGCGCGCCATTTGTTAAATAACGTTCTGACGACCTGAGTGACCTCGCGATTTCTTAAAGGCTCCTTGACATTGTGAAGTCGCTCCTAAATGGCCCGGCTGGGATGTTAAGATACTCTTGTTTACTACTTCTTTATCCGAATGTCGACCTTCTCAAAGCAGCTTTCGTCGAGTAGCAGCATTCATTGTGAAGTCACGACTTTCAGCTCAGTCCACGGGAACTGAATGCTCACTGGAGAAGATTATTTTATTGCGAACGCGAAGGAAAATATCTCAATTACCGTGTTTACGACCGAACTTTTGATGTTTACGGCACAAGAGTCGGATGGTCTGAGAAAACATTGCTAGTGCTAAGGCAAAACGTTCGCTCCAGTCCACTAGCGAGAAACATGGCGAAAGACATATGCTCTGATTATCCGTGTAGGCGAGATATAAATCATCAAGGGGACTGAGTAGAATGCGATGCTTGGCATTATCTAAAATCGCGAACATTAGAAGAGAAGGAGGGGATGCTAACTAAGAGAGAGAGAGAGAGAGAGAGAGAGAGAGAGAGAGAGAGAGAGAGAGAGAGAGAGAGAGACAGACAGACAGACAGACAGAGAGAGAGCGATAGCGACAATGGTGACGCTGTGGGGGTAGACAGCGTCATTTCCGGAGACAAATGGGGAGCCGTTAGCAATTGCCGCCTATTTTCTTTTTACACGGCCGCCATTTGACTTTTTAATCTCCGTCGCGAGGGTGGAAGTGCCCGGATGGGAGAGGTGTCGCTCGGCGCTAATTGTTTGCTGAATAATTGGATGCGCGAGAGACATTCAGTCGTAAATAACGTCACATCACAAATTCATTCGTTGCCATTCCCTCGATCGAAGTCGTACAAATCACCATCACACTTCAACTCTTTTCCTTTCAACTCTCCTAATCGTCGTAGAAAAATGTGATTACTATTACTTAACTTTTTCTCAAAGCCAATTAAATCTGGCTACATGGTTCTACATTACTTTATTCACCACGGCATCAGTTCATTTCCACTGTAAAGCAATTTGTATTTTCCTTGTTGTCGTCAATTTGTAGGGTTGTTGTTCCATTGTAATCTTGTATTCTAGTATCAATCTCTAATTTCTTAATCCTTAGGCTAGCATTATTCTTTCACCATAGCTTTCTTCAAAATGTTGATATATTGTTTATCCTGAAGCCATCATCTCTAGTATTTGGCGAAATTATTGATATAGTTTTGTTTCTGGGCACGTCAACTGTTATGGTCATTAGTGTACACATCGGCATGCGGGGATTCCCTCCCGGAGGCTATCTCCATCAGCAAGGCTCTGCCACAGGAAGGGACAAGCTCTTGGCTCCAGCCGAGTGTAGTAGAGCATGCGTGTAAGTGTGTGTATGTGTTTGTAAGGGAAGAAGACGGGGCAAGGAGAGGAAGAAACGATGGATCGCGGTCCGTAGACTGTTTGTTAGGATACTGCTCTGGCATTCACCTGGAATTGATTGGATCGCGGAAAACTATCAATCAGAGCAGCCGGTCTCTAGAATCGTCCGCCAGTGAGGCAGTACATCATCAACTCGCTATCGTTGCAGTTGCTGAAACCGCGTTCCCTCAATGAGAATCTCATGTTTTTGCTACCATCATTATCTTAATTTTTATGGCCATATCCAGCCGTATCATTGCCCCTATCCAGCACTCTTGTTTTCAATGTAATTAATCTACAGTAATTACACCTCGCTGTTGGTCAGCATGCTCGCTTGTTTACTACGCGGCAGCGGGTTCGATTCCCGGTCGAGCCAAGATTATAGAGTGCTTTCCTTTCAATGTCCTAGTGCATGTTGCTGTGTGACGATGAGAATATTCACTTCTCAAGTTGAGAAGACTGGAATACGGCGTGAAGATGCCTACGTGATAACCACGCGTACTCCCTTAACAAACGGCCGCGAAGTAGGGTTGTCGCCGGCAGGTCTGAGCCCGTTCACGGGCTGTCACGCCAAGTACATACACACAGTAATTACAAGCGTAAGCATCATTTCCAGGAGTTCACAACCCAGCTGATAGCGACCAACCATCATTTCGTCACAAGCAGAAGCTGTTGAACCGTCTCCACCCCATCTGCCGCCAATCCACTCTTCATCATTCGCCCTCTCGCAACATCCACCAACATTTCAATCGCACTCCC
>BOPP01000084.1:5198792-5248452 GCA_017312745.1 Gryllus bimaculatus | reverse complement strand
ACTCCCCCCCCCCCGCCACCATTTCCACCGCCCTGGGGGTGGAACTCGCGCGCGGCCGCCGCGGGGGGCCGGGGCGCGCCGTGGGGACGCCCTGACAGCAATAACGCTGGGCGGCGCGGCCGTCCGGGGCGGAAATCTTGGCAATCTCGAGCCTCAATTTGTCCTGCGGTGGGCGGGCGGCGGGCGGGCGGGCGGCGCGCGCCGCTCCTAACGCCGGCGCCACCGGGGGCTAGCCAAGGGCGGGCGCGGCGCGCCGCGCTGTTGTTTTGGGCGAAACCGCACATCCCTCCGGGCGGGCGCTTCTTTTCTTCGCTGACCGCGCGAGCAGCGGAGGCGCAGCCGATACGGGGGCAGGGAGGGGCGAGGGGGGCGAGGGAGGGGCGGAGGGGGCGGCTGGAGACGTATTGGCGTCAGCAGAGTTTACGGCGGCAGCGGTGGGTGGAGGCTATGGACTCGCTGGTACTGCGAAAAGAATGGGCTACTGGAGATGTTGCAGTAGAGAGAGGGAGAGAAAGGGAGAGTGAGGGAGAGGAAGGGAGGGAGAGGGATAAGAAAGAAGAGAAAAGAGAGATTATGATGAGAGAGAGAATGAGGCGAAGATAGCGAGGTGAGAGAGGGTGAAGAAGGAAGGGGCGAGAGGGATAGAATGGGGAAAGAAGAGGTGGTGAAGGAGAGGGAGGAGAAGAGAGAGGAAGGGATAGAAATATAGGAAGGGTACATACAAAACTGTTAGGATGCGGTGATATTAGGTTGCGGTACAATTTCAGACAAAATAGCTTACCAAGGAACGTGCATACCGACAGGCTAATGCAAAAAAATCGATTTTATTTAGATTAACATTTTAACAGGTGAATGCTAGTTATAATATTGTGAAGGTGGTAATGAAAATTTTATCCATGTAGTGTAAAAGCAAGAACTAGAGTATTGAGTGACAATAAGAAAAAAAAAGAATATAAAATTGTTCCGGAATCAATGCTTCTTGAAGTGGATACCAACACTGTGTCGAACAGAAGGGTCAAGAAATGCAAAAGGAAGAGAGGGCTTATACCTTAATGATTCCCAGAATGAAAGACTTTACTGTTATTTACCAATATCCAGTGAGAATTCTCATCTTTTAAATATTCGAAAGTGAGATTAATGGGATATTCAATAAAATCGAAATGCAGGAAAAATATTGAAGAAAGCAGGGTACACCAGAGGAAATAGGAAAGATGTCAGATTCGCCAGCAATTCAGCAAGGAATAACAAGCATTTGAAGGTTTTTCGCGAGAAAGGGCGTGGGGCTGACGGACATCGGGTTGCATAGTGGTGGGTGGTGGCATGCGTGTTTATATGTGGGGAGAGGAGGGCCGCGCGACCAATGGGGTAAGACCGGAGTCGGCGAGACAGCCGGGCTGTGACGTCGGTGGGGCTGCAGAGACAGAGACAATGGTGCTTTGGGGACAGGGACGGCTGGGATGTAGGGGCAGGCTTGACGCAGATGTGAGGACGAGTAAGGCGGAGGTGTGGGGGCGAGAACGACGATGCAGAGGGGATGGGAAGGGCGGGAACGAGCATGGCGCAGGTGTGGGGATAGGGATGGCAGAGCTGTGGGGCGGGGAACACGGGGCTTTGTGGGTGCAGGCGACCAGATTATGGGGGCAAAGCCGACCGGTCTTTAGAGACGGAGTGGACGAGTGAGTGGTGGCGGAGGCGGCAGGGTCGCGGCGTCCGCAGAGCGGCGCTGCGTGGACGGACGAGCAGCAAGAGCGAACGTGCGGGCTGCGGCATGCCTCCGGGGCGACAGCCTATTCGCAGGCGCACGGGCAGGCCCGCCCTGGCATCCGCGCTTCTGCTGCGCCGACGGCCGTTACGGATGGGCCGCGTCGCCCACATACGTCTTCGTTGCCCCCCGGGCAGACGCCTAACGCAGTCCAGGAGGCCTTTTTGGCTCGGGACGAAAACAAGATGGAGGAAGGCTCGTCGACGGCTGATGCGATCGCGAACTCGCTCGGCCAGTTTATAACACTGGGAGTGGGTTTGCGAGAACGCTCGCCGTAGGCTCGATTGAATTAGATCGGAATCTGGGAATGACTCTTGAAGAGTGAGAATGCCTGTAAATCGCTCGTTATTCGAAAAGGATGTGTGTTGAGGAAATTAAAGATGACCTATCGAAGCGCTTAATTGCATATTTTCGGACGAAAATGTGAGTTCCTTAAATTGTAATAATCTTTCTCTTTGGGAACGATGTGAGTATAAACTCGTAGAAAGATTATTGTGAATTTATTGACTTACAATTCAAACTATATCATTGTGTGTGACACTCATTTAATGTTCAAACTCATTTAATACATTTTTGTATGTACAGTTAATGGTAGCATAATCCATTTCATTCAAGATTTTAAAGAAAAAATACAAAGATGATTCAAAATACACAAAAGAAGTATTTCAATATCTGTAATATAAACATCTGAGTGCTATTGTATCAGCTATGAACTGATCAAAGCTGCATCCCTTGTAACAGATCATCCGATTGTAAATTTAATAATATTGGAATAAAGACGAACTTTGTTCCAGTGTCCTACATTGCCGCTTCCAGCTCATACTTCTGAACGGTCGACCTTGGTGCATTTCAAAAGACCAACAATTATCTTGTACCACTCAACGAAACATTTCGCATTGAGCTGGAGTAGGTATTGGCGCGAATCCACACAAAGGCAGGTGGCGAGGAGAAGAAGGTTAAAAAGAAGAGCTTGCCGCATGGCCTCGACCGCTCGCGTCCAAGAGGACCACTGCTGCCGAACGCGGGGTAGGCCACGGAGGACGCGCCTGCCACGGCGAGGCCTTGCTACGCGCCACGTGACGCGGGCCCGCGTGGTCGGCAAGGCAAGGCACTGCACGGCAATCCAAGGCCAGCGGTCGTTATCTGGAGCTCCGCCCCCGCCAGCGCTCCTCCTCCACGTCCTACCCTCTGGAGAACCTGCAAGTGCACGTTTTAGTACGAAATTAGAATGTAATACGAAAATATTTGACTGATGAACAAGAGAGGAAAGAGGAGGGAGAAAGAAAACAAGGAAAAAGAAGCAGAAAAAGTAAAAATGTAAATAGAAAAGAAACAAAAGATAAATAAGAAAGACAGGTAAACTAAGAAAGGAATTGTGAGAAGGAGAAAAGAGGAAGAAGGGGGAGAAATGGAAGATAAAGAGGAAAAATGAAAAAAACAGTGGAAGTAAAATTAGAAGAAGTGGGGAAGGATAAGAAGGATGAGATGAGGGACAGGGTGTGGAAAAAAGAAAGAAATCAAATGACGAATAAACTGTCTTAAAACCTATGTTTTTAACTCCAATCCACAAATACCACACATTTTAGCAGTATGAAGAAGGACAAGCGTGCGACAATGAGGCCAATGAAAATTATGCTTTAAAGCTAATTGATACGAAGGGATCTCATGTCAGACACTAAATGTATCCAAAATTGGCTGGCCAAAGATGCTATTCAATCGTGATTTCCAAACAACACTGAAATCGGTCTTCCGTGACCGTAAGATTTTTAAATAAGAGCATATTAAAAACAGTATCTTGCGGTATGAAAAGCCAATTTGAGACAGATAAATCTAAGTAGATATTTCAGCACATGTTTTATACTTTTTGTACAGAAAATCGTGTATGAAATACTGCACGAAATGTCAATATTGAAAAAACTTTAATCGTAGGCCTCTAATATCAATTAATTCTTAACAATTCACAATACTAAGAAACACTAACAGTAAAAATCAATGAGCCATAATTTAGTGGAGTCAAGAGTTTTTCATCAATTACAATTGGTATTTAGATTGGAAAGGGGCTGGACGACTGAATTACTGAACTGCTGGACGACTGAACATCTTAAAGTATGTTTGAATCGGCACTTCTTTTTAGATCAAACCCATAACGGACGTAACATACCACCACTTTGGTCAAACATACTGCACTTCATAAACATGTGTACAACAATATATGTGTTTGTTTGGAACATTTGTTTTTATTGAAAACATTTATTGTCATTTTTAATGGAAATCACTGGAACAAGGATATTTATTTTAATTATTTTAAACAAATGTTTGTAAACAGCGTTTTACATTTGTTTTTATTTGTGGGAGGAAAGCAGTGGATGAGGGATATGTGGTCGTGACCTGGGAGGGGTTATACTATAATGTTCTTCAGGCACATGGAAATGTAACTACTAAATTAAGAAATAGAGGATTATCTTCTGTTACGCGAAGAAAAATCTTTGCTTATTTGATGGGTCGCATTCATTCAAAATAGTTTTATTGTGATCTTGATCAAACGATGCACACTTAACAAGAGGAAGGGTACGCTTGAATGAAATGTTTCCTACCCCCCTTCCCAGTAAATGAAGTAAAATTTAAAAGCGCACTTTACCTATATCTCGCGACTATTTCGAAAACGGATAGAAATTTCTGGGAAAGTGAACCGACCTTTTTTGAAAGCCCGTGATATTTTCTACTAATTGCATTTTGAGTTATTCCAACAGAGCAATTTGGCTTCTTTTAAATTGAAGTCTGATTTGAAAATTAGTTCCACCGGGAAGGAAAAATGGGATGGTCGGAGAGTGGGCGGGGCGATGCACGGATGAAGATGCCCGGACAACATTTCGGCTAGTATAATACTATAATAGTGAAATTGAGAATTACTCGGGCATTCATAGTCAAAATAAGAGATTGTTTTAAACTTCCGAATTGTAAAAAGAAGACAAGAGAAAAGACAAAAATGAATTTATTATCAAATGCTATGTACTAACTTGGTTATTTTTCTACATAATCATCGTAAAGATTTAGGTATTTATTTTATCCTGGAAGCTATTCATCTGGTGTTACAGCACGAACTTTTCAGCTTCAGTAATTATTAGGTTCCAGCAGCTGTGAGGGCAGTCGTTACGAATGCGGACATTTTCAGAAGCCAGAATTATGTACTCTTCTCTTGTATGGGTGTTTATGCCACATATCGCCTCATTTTTGGTGCATTTCTTCTCCAGTATTCTCTTGTTCTTGCAGAAAGGGAAAAAGTGACCCTCGAACTCAGCTTGCTCTTGGTGGGAGCTTCAGTCGTTTTAACCATATTCGCGAATCTGAGCTCGTATCCAATTCGCTATCTCGCGTAGCAGTATTAGAGTGAAAGAGATGCATGTTGCACACTGTACATTCCCAAACCTACTGTCTAGCGATTTAAGAGCTCGTTCGGAGGAAAAATGGCCTTCTTAGTATTGGACTTAGATGAATACAAATAATTTCAATACACAGGTTTTTTTGTGTGTGTCCATGTGTGTTTTCGTCGAAACTCGAAATCAATACAAATTGATGAGGTATGATTTGTCAGAATTTCTTTACGAGAACGTAAAAATTATACAAAAATAAAAGCGAGACTAGGAACGGAAAACAAGTTAAATTATAAAAAGGTAAAATTATACAAATTACTAAAAAGATAATGATTTACAAAACAAGTGTTGATATCAAAAAGAAACTAACACATACGGTAATACTATAAATATACTAAAAAGAAAAAAAAAACTTCACGAAGAATGAGTTTCTCTTATTTTAATTAACAGTATGAAATGAAAAATGTAATCGTTTTTACGGCTGACAATGTATCTTTTAATATGCTCTTTGAATTCGTTGAAGTTTCATTTACGTTGAAAGTGAATTGAGATAGTATCTCTGCTGTTTCAATTAACATGTCTTCACTATAATTAGAAACCAGCAACCCTTGTCGCTAAAAGATTTTTTCATTTGAATACCCAAAAATGACTCACTTAAATGTTTTGCTGTATTTATAAACATTTCAAACATAAAATGATATCAAAATGATATTTAAATGATGAAATGATTTTTTTTGTTTTTTTTTCTGTTTATTTTTTGTCGCATCAACGACTAAGGTTATTAGCGACATTTTTAATTACAAGTGTTTACAGACACTTATGACTTCATCTGTCATTACATAAACAAAAGTATCAGAATGTATTGGTCATAACATAATACACTATCACATATTACTTATCTTACATACCATCATCATACAGAACAATCAGGGCATGGTCATAACATCTTGAAATGATTTGTTTAACATAAAAAATAGAATTTCCTTTAAAAAGACTGATATTTCAAACAAACCATTAGAAAATAAATCCCTAGTTGGCGAATGTATAAAACTGGCAAAGGGAAACAGGCATTCAACTGGCGTGGATGAATATGACAATATATTTAAAATAAGTATTTTAAATAGTAGTATATAAATACTGCATAATCCTGCTCATTACAAATCGTTCAACGTTTGATGCAAAAACTAAATATTTTCAAGCAAATATCAACACAATTTTACAAATTATAACATACATGTATGCATGCTTTTCACACAGGTAAATCATGTCCCATCAGTAACACGTAATTCACAAAATGAGCTTCCGAGTCATTGTTGTCGAGTCATTGTAGCATTTCAATCTGATATTCCCTGAAAGCTAGAAGTATTACAAATAGGTTTTACATATATTCTAAAAAAATAATGCGTAAATGAATAACGAAAGGTCGCATGTAATGTAACCCCCGTGTCGGTTCTGCGTACTCGCCATCGTCACGACCGCGTCCACAACGGCCGCGCGGGAGGTCACACGCGCTGTGCCCGTCCTTTATCAGCAGCTCTAGCCAGAGCACAAGGTGCACACTTGTAGAAGAATTCATTTTAATAAGTGACTTCCTACACAGATCTCGGGGATTAATTCTACACAGGTCGTTAGGCGAATGATGTAAGACACCCATACGCAACATTTGCCAAAACAACAGATTAACATAATCACTTTATTTTATAGAAAACCCAGTAAATGTTCGATTATCAAATAATTTTACAGCATATATCTTCTGACATCTTGATGTGAGTTTATACAATTGAAACAAAATTGAAGACCGAAATTTGGCCAAGAGAAATTTCAGAGTGATCATTGTGCATTTAATAATACAAAATTGAAATATTCATTTACAGAAAATTCTGTAAACATTGTTCTCAGCATTAAATGATTGGTAATTAAAACTTTAAGTTTTTTTGTAAAGAGAGATGATTTTGGATATGAAATAAATCATCATGACTCAATAGTTATCAAATAAATTAATAGAAGTAAATCAACAGAAAAAAAACCTAACCAAACCCAAGCCACGTTTAATTAATGTAAAAATTAAAAAGAAAAGTATCATTAAAGAAATAAAAGCATTATTTTTTAGCACCTTTACACAACTTGTTTGTTGTTCTTTCATTTCATCCAGCCAGAACGTGAACGCCAGAAAAAGAAATAGCCACCCCATTTTTGTGAATCTTGTTTTGAGTCAGGACATATTTATTAGTATTCCAATTGTTTTGATTAGCTAGCGACCTTTTTCAAACTGGTATTTTGAATGTTGTGACTTATTATGTATGTTGTAAAGTGCGACGCAGAATGTTACACTATTCTACCTAGCGCTGACAGAATGAGAGATTATGGCTAATTTTGGAGTTCACCAATCACATTGGCGCTGTGTACATTTCCTAGATTACTCGTGTTCATTAGGTGATAAGTGGTACAGGTTACTCATTTCTGGGCTAGGGAGAATGAGGAAGTAGGTCTTTATAATGTTCTCTTCACCGAACAAGTGATTACAGTGGTGGCTTGGTTCTGCCTTGGTGGATGGTAGTGGTAAAAATGAGGATTAAATTATAACTAATGTTCACTACTATTGTTTTCAAGCTGTCGTTATTATGGAGCAAGAAAGAAGACAGACGAAAATTCAGATCTATCACTTTCCTTCGTCAACTAATTGAAGCTTTGCATGCACAAAGCGTGAGTGTGTAAACCTGTTCGACATTGCTGGAACGAAAGATTAGAACGACCTCTAGATGCTTTGCCTCCCACACCTGCTATGGAGTCACATGTGCTCAGCACTCGCCTCGCCCCTGCGCCCTCGCCGTATCGCAAACCCTCCACTTCACATCAGAGCTTCGCTCTCGGAACAAGCAATTACGGTGTTTCAAGGAGCAAAAAATACAAATGAATTACGAGGCAGCTTTATCGTATTGAATATATTTACAAATCTTGCATCGACGTGCTCTCTCAAGAACGGAACGGCAAATTAACCGGGATACCCAAGAACAAATAAGTAGTGAGTCTTAATCTCAGCTATTTCAAAATAAAGAAAGAAAATAAACGAATGCAGCAGAAGTGTGTTGTGTACCGTATTTGACCCAATTAAAAATTTATCTTTAAAAAAATACATCTTCAATCTTTGCGGAAAATAGTTTAGGTCACCATTTAATTCAGATCATGCTTGGAGTAATGTAATGTGAAAACATCACAAATCCGCTGTTCGTCTATATACTCTAATCAGGTGTGGTTCTTTGTTTACTTCAAACAGACCGCTTCCCTGAAAAAATGGTGTCTTTCACAACTGTGCGCGCGGCGAACTGCCGATGAAAACGTTGCCTTTTCAAAATAATCTATTCAACAATTGTAACCTGGCGCAAATCGGGAAGAAAAATGAAATTGTCGAAAGATAGATGTGAAAAATAAAAGTCGGTACTCTGAAAGTTGCAGCATATGAAAACACCATCTCGAAAAAATTGACCCTTTCCTGGTTTCAGCCGTTATAGAATAAATTAATGATTGAAATGTTTTTATTTTTCGCTTTTTAAAAACTTATTGAGTGTTGCTCAAAAGTATTGATTGGTAATAAGACAAAATTCGTTTTCAGAACGTGGAAGAACATGAAATGGGTTAAGAAGAGCTACATTCAACTTAAGAGTAACATAACCCCACTTTTTTGAATCCTGGATTGTCGATATCACTAAGGTGTATGCGTTTCAGAATCAGTATCACTAAGGTGTATGCGGGCGAAGGATAGAGGCTTGAGTCCATGGTGATCCATCCTTGTACCTAAAAATCGTTCACTTAAATATTTTCTGATTTCCGGTAATATGTCTGGAAGTGGATAATACGCTATGCGGGGTTAGGGGTCACAGCTTGGTCTAGGTGAGCCCTAACTCACTTGTTCTGGTTCAGGAGTAAGCACGATGGACTAATAAGCAACTTCTGTTCAAGATATTACCTACAATGGCCAATGTGGGCTCACAAACCACATTGGCAGGATTGAATTGAATTGAATTTATCTTATTTTACGTGGCGAGACTCGGGCCATCAGGCCCGCTCTTCCGTCTGACCACGCAAATTTCGCTACGCTCCTTTCACCAACTAGGGAAGAAAGGAGGTATTTCTTTGGAAACAGGCGATTTGAATTTAGCTCACATGCGTCATTTAGGCTTGAGGATCTTTTACATGCAAGTAAATCTACGAACATGGGACAGCCGTCTTTACTTCCCCTCCGAAGGAAGGAGCACGAAGGATTTTTTCGCCCTTAAAAATCCACGTCTTCGATCGGGTTTGAACCCGCCAACTTGGGTACAACAGTCCAGTACACTAACCGTTACACCATCGCCGCCGCCGCATATTGGCGGGATGGAGTGGGACACCAATAGGTTTCACGGTTTAACCTGGGATTTCACTTTTATCAGTCGGGAAGGGGACAATCACTGGTAGCGCGAGATGCAATGACAAAATTGGAATACTTACTACTGACGTGGGTTGTGAATATGAAGGCGAGTTAGAGAATAATAAAGCGGTCATCTTCGCAAAGGACAATCATGATTCGGAAATGGGATTTGATGAGATCGTGAGTTTCATTTGATAAGATTGTGAGTGGCGCCTCCTGTTTTGTCATTTAATTTTTTGAAATTATTCTAATCCACATTTGTATTTATATCTCGGCCTCATCCAACCATGATCTTTTCTTATACGCATTGTAGTCATTGGAGCACTCTTGAAAATATCACAAAATCTGGTGCTCCTTCTCTCGCAAATAAGATGTAGATTTGAGATTCACTGCCATTGGATTCTTACAAATAGTGTATACAAATAGTGTATACTTACAAATATATCTTTGGAGAGTAATGCAGATTGCATTATGAGCCTTATCATTTCCATTTAATTTATCTTTAGATAAAAGAAGAAGCTTTGAAACTGAAAGATCTCATGATCTAACAATGCTGGAAACTACACTAATATTCGTTTTTGTGAATCATAAAGAATTTCATACGAACTGTCAATTCACACAATTGTAGCAGATAAATTAGAAATAAAATCATGGACAATGTCCTAACATAATTTACTTAGAACAATGCAGTGTATTTAATTAAATTAAAACTAATTAAGATCGCAAATATTATTTTCATACCAAGTGCAATAACGTGACAGTACATATATCATTTTTGTATGTATTCCATGCTTTGTGCTTCAAAGAATGTTCGCTCTTTAGCTTCTCTGCTCTAACGTTCACTGATAAATCGAAAAATATACACGTTTCAAAGGAAATGAGTAAATATTATGAAATGCTTTGAGTTTGTGTTTTAAAATGGAATATCATGCGTAAGTAATTCAACTAAATATCTAAAGACGAATTCAAATTTTAATTACTCGCGGCATTCATGCGTTTATATGGCATGCACACATGCTGCCGATCCTCGGAGTAATTATCCAACATAAAAGTAAATAAACAAACGTGAAGTCTCATTCAGTAATCTGTGTCGTAAATCTTTGGACGACAAGAATGTCAAGACAATAGTTTTAAATAGCAAGGTAACTACATTAATCATTTTATGAGAGTATACTCCGGTGGTGATATTGATTGGCACACGCAATGCGCATGGCATGCGCAAATACATACGCGACCAAAGTCTGCGTTTTCGAAAGAAGGAAAATACTCAGTGTGTCATGAAAAGCTTGTGGCGTGTAAAAGGGCCCTGGGTTATTGCTCGGCAGAATTATACGTCTCTTGCAACCATTTCCGTCCTGGTTAAATCACATAGGAAGCGACACAAATCACGGGTAAAATGAGTGAATTCATTGGTGCGCGCAGTTTAAAGACGTGATGGGCTGAAAATCTGTTCTGGGCCCCCTTTCCATTATATTTTTGTTTACGAAATCATCTTAACAGGAAGCATATAAAACTTGAGACAAGTAGAATGAACTTATGACTCTGCCAATGCCAATCGATTAGCTTTCGAAAACTGAATGCGCAAATACATACGCGACCAAAGTCTGTGTTTTCGAAAGAAGGAAAATACTCAGTGTGTCATGAAAAGCTTGTGGCGTGAAAAAGGGCCCTGGGTTATTGCTCGGCAGAATTATACGTCTCTTGCAACCATTTCCGTCCTGGTTAAATCACATAGGAAGCGACACAAATCACGGGTAAAATGAGTGAATTCATTGGTGCGCGCAGTTTAAAGACGTGATGGGCTGAAAATCTGTTCTGGGCCCCCTTTCCATTATATTTTTGTTTACGAAATCATCTTAACAGGAAGCATATAAAACTTGAGACAAGTAGAATGAACTTATGACTCTAACCTTGCACGAAACGAAATAAAATAAACTGCATTTGTGTATTTTGTATACTTTAATTGTGTATTTATAGTATGATACAATTAGTAATTTGAATTCATTTTAGGTTGAACCTGGGGGGTTTCCATATGGCTTGGAGAGCTTCTTCCCCCAAAATGGTGTTAGAACAAACAATAATTTATTAAATAGTTTTGTGCATTTCGCACAGTTATTGCATCTTATCGTAATACCATAAGTTTAGTACATTTTATATTTTACTCTAAATCTTACTATAACTTCCATGTCTTGCATTACATCATCGTTCAGTCCGCTTGTTACATCGCGCGGTTACAGCATTGCAGCGCATGCATTCCCCGAATCCGTAAAGTTGCCCTGGCGCCTTATAACTATTATATCATCAGAACCCATTTGTTAATCTTACAAAACACATAAGAACTTTCTTGCTTTAAAATCACTAGCAATCGTGTATTTTGCAATACCAACTAAGTGTATTTCTAATTAATGTTCAATTTTGTATCTCCTAACGTACAATGAATAATTGATTCTTATTGGCCCGGAGTCGTATATGGCACCAACGCCCATATCTCCCAGTGTGGAGCTCTGTCAGTGTTGAGCTAAATCTTTACGTGAAGCAAAACATGTCACCGCCAAGTTCAAGCTCGTGAAAATTGTTAATACTGTAACAGCTGCAATATGCAGGTGTGTGCATAATTTACTTAAATGTATTCTTATTAACTGTAAGCAACTGCTTAGAGTGTACGTTGAGATGAGGTGATTAAATATCGACCGAGATGCTAGTGCAGGTCAATTGCGCGTGAACTGTGCTCCGCATCCATGTGAGTTACACGAAACAATTTCAATATCTTTGCGATAGACTGGGTAATGCAATGTTACTTCTATCAATGCAATGCTGTGAATTACTGAACTGATTTGCTTGTGGTCACGCGCGAACAGTGCGCCGCGTCCATGGCAATTACGCGCAACAATTTCAACATATTTGCGATAGACTGTCTATTCAATGCTAGTTCTATTAATGCAGTTGTGTTAACAATTGAACTGACTTTGCTTGCGGTCGTGAACTGTTATGATGGGCGTATTGAAGTGCTGTGTTAACTTCTGCATTGCCAAAACCTGTGTTTATCGGCAATCATGATTGGAGCTGGAGTGGACAGCTTGCAGTCTTGTACGCTGAATCTGCACCGACACCTTACGCCAGCTAAGCGCCATTGAGGGCGTGATGTCACGCCTTGCAACGAGTGTGAGATCACATTAACGCTGAGCACCTGATCATGGATATTACTGTATGTCACATGCTATGCTCTATCTTTTCAGAATAGATGATTTGTGTGCCTTTCCCCAAAGCAAATAAACTGTGTTTTACTTGTGAGACTTCATGCAAAGTCATTAATTAACCCTTCACTCCAATTTTAAAAACAAAAGTGCTTACAAAATTTAATCATTTTCATAAGAGATGCAATTGCACAATTGCAACTTAATGTATTTATGCATTTAGTTAAATTATATGTATTCACTGTCTTAATTTGTGTTCTTTCAGAACACTAAGAAATTGCAGCCTTTCCAACCAACCTGTAGTTATTTAATTACAGAAAACTATTTTTCGGGGGCGCCGTTTTCTCACCCGCTGCGTTCTTGTGGGGGTCCTTTTAAAGGGACCACTATACACTGCTCCGTCATTTGCCTAATATTGATCGGAGAAACCACGGAAAACTATCTGAGCAACTGGTTGCTGAAATTCTTCTCAAGACAGCAGCTGAACTTGGCCTAGCTATGTAGTATCGAAAATCCCCCACTGTCGAGAGTCACTACTGGGCAATGGTAACTGTTACTAATTGATAGGTATTTTATTTAAATTTCGAACTTAATCTCAAAAAAACTATTATAAGCTCTCCTTGGGACAAATTCGAGCTGCGATCGTGCATTTTTAGTCATAGGGTGGAGATATCTTATTTTCTCTAGATTCCGCGAACCCCACTGCAGAGAGTACAAACAACCCAAGGAGAGCATGTAAACCATACATGTACCATTACATGTAAATAATACCATTAAATGTAAAACAGTACTTTGCAGTGTTGGTACCAGGGCGCAGCACTGACCAGAATTTCAAGAAAATATAAAATTTATAAGATACCGTTCGTTTGCCTTGTTGACACATTAAGTTATATATTTGCAGGAGAAAGAATCACTGAATGCTGTTGAAAATGTTCCCAGTTTTCATGTAATTGCTCTCCCACAAAATGCTAACCTCTATCACTCTTTCGATGCCTTATCACTCTATCTATTTATTTAAGTCAGTATCACTGTAAAGTCGTGATGCTTTGTTTCATGATTAAAACCACGGCATTTCAATCGTTTATAATAACCGCCAAAATACATTGCCACTGACATATAGTTTAAGATAAACACGTTTTTCTAAGAATTTATAAAATGTCACTTATACCTTTCTGGTTTTCACACATTCTTTTGTTCTTTTTATATTTGAAACAAGCCACACGATCCAGAAGGACAAGAGCATAATGAAGATAATATGCCAGGCTTGCTGATGCTTGTTCCGTTAACTGTTTCCTTCTCATTCCAAACTACCATATCCTACATGGAAGCTTCCGATGTTGTTGCTCATCGTGACCACACGATTCACTTGATGACATTCCCGTGCCACGGGCCAGATACCTGGTTATTGATACACGATCCATGTTCTACATAAATGAACATGTTTCAGGGAGGTACATTACAAGCCACTCCCTTCCACGAGGACATAAAAGAATGAACCGTGCACCGGCTGTTTTTGGTGTACTACATGTTGACAGGGGACCCACGGATGGAACTCAATATCTCGACAGGAAGCTCAGTGTTATCACTTTTTTCTGAAAGAGGTGCCATTGTTAAATTTACGATACTCTTGTTATGCAAAAATAGAAAAAATGTACCTTTGACAATTCTCTACCCAGTGCGTATTCACCAGTATCTTCAAATAATGAACAGTTCCGGCTATTGATATCTGTGAATAGAGAGTTTTATTTGCACAAACGAATTCACTATAAGACGTAAATCATTTATTTACAATTTTGAAATAGAATATATGAACCAACAATTCTAATTAAATTGAGTGGGTTTTTAGATATTTAAGATTTAATTTCTAGATCAGTCTAGGATCTCAGCGGCTGATTGAAAGGTAACTTCATATGTGAAATTTTTTGCTATATCCAAGTTTATAAAAAAATAATTTTATAATGATATTTTTGACCTGCTTTTTCGTTCTGGACTATTGTATATGAAAAAGTAACGATAAGGGCTTAACATTAAATAAAAAATTAAAATATTTAGCACCATTTTCACCATGCTTCTTTAATGTCACGGCCCTGCCCAATCTTTCGGTGTCGGTGAACTGCATTCAAATTTCGCCTGAAAAGTTTTTCTGGAGTATCTTCTGTCGTTGAGAGGTGCACGAATTACGTAACATTTAAATTTGGTTAGTACTACCCAGATTACCCAGAGTGCAACGTTTTTCACATAAACTGTGCAATATTTGCCTCCTCTTCTTTTGGCGCTCCTTTTGGGCAACAACACAAGAAACAATTACTTCGAGGTACCATAATGTACAATAAGTTAAGCTATTCAGGGTGATTCAGTTCTCGCTTCTAATAAGCCGGGGCCTTATTCTATTTATAATATAAAGACTGATTTTTGCAAAAATTGTATACTATTCGTCGTTTAAATGTGCATATAATTAACGTTAAACTTTCGAGTATGCGCTTGTGCTCATGTACCATGGGCTTACCGTAGCAAGTGAGCAAGCAACATTACATCGCATTAGGTCTATGAAACACTCAGTTATTAATACTATCCGATAAGCCCCGGAATCGATCACATGGCAAATGGTGTCTGAGGTGCGCAATGCAGACTTATGTCCTTCTGAATTCTCTAGGAATTTTCTGCGCAAATGCAAGGGAAACCAGAAATTTCTGAAACATTCTTTGAACAGATGAAGCGCATTTTAAAAGAACTGGTAAAATCAACCTTCACAATTTGCGTCTACAGGCCTAGGATAAGGTCTTGAGGCTGACATGTTGCACGTAGCGTAGCTCACCAAGAATGAGTCTCTGCAATTATGTAGGTTAGCATGGTTGATGAATTCATCATCGGTCCTCACTTCTTACCCGAGTATGTGAATTTTGTAACTCATGTTCTCCTACGCTTGTGGAGGATGTCCCGTGGAATGTGCGGGTACAGATGTGAAACCAGCATGATGTCGCAGCCCCTTTAAATTATCGCGGAGTTCGGGAACGCTTAGATTTGCAAATTCCAGATAGATGGATCTGCCGAGGAGAACGTGGCTGCATCTCTCTCTGAATTTGAATCTGCTGGACATTTTTTCTCGGAGTTAATGACAAACTGCGTTTATGTGACCAAAGTCGTGCATCGTGATGTCTTTTTTCGGTGTATTGAAATAGAATAGATAATCAATAAATCATTAGTGATTCCGGGTTGTATTTAGATGGATGTACAACGACCGACGAGTGGCGGAGATCTTAGGATTCTTATTTAATTCCCATTTGAAACTGTTGTAAGAAGACACATTTAATTCCAATTTTATTTATGAAACATGAAGACACGTATTTCAGATATGGAATATAGATTTTTTTTCAGATATCGACCAGTAAATGAAAAAATAATATCGAAACTGGTTATTTTAGGCAGTCTATTAATGTAACGATTCATCCAAACGAAATTTTCTCCAGTCTGAAAAACTTCTCGTGATTATTAATACATTAATAAGAAGGCGAGAATCATGAAAACGCTCTGTTTCAATTGTTATTTACATCTATTAATTTTTATTAATTACCGAATGTTAATTTTAAATTTATTACAACTTCAGATGAGGTAATAAATTCTGCTCTTTGGAATGGGATCGTATATCTTTCAACAATCGTCTCTTAGAGTTAAAACGTCGAAAAACCATCGTTAGACTCCATTAGTGCGAACTCATTCCACGCCTTATTTACAATTCACGCCACTCGTCCTAACTTCCACCACCCCACCACCCCTCCGCGCTCGTTCTCGTAACCGCGCCATCTTTCTCCCCCTTCCCCTGGCGCACGCCGTTTGCAGCCCCGTTGTCGCTGGCGGGACCGCGACCTTCTGGGGGCGCGAAAGGGCGTCGTTCTTCGTTTGTCAGCGACGCCTTTTGTTCTCGCGGCGGCGGAGGCGGCAATTAGCCGCGGCAGCGCGTGGGGCGCTGGCGTCGGGTGCCTCCCCCACCCCCGCTCCGTCTCGCTCACGCGCTGCAGTGGTCGCGAATCTCATCCGACACAACGAGGGAAAAGGTAAGGCGTTGCCACCTTGACAAAAGTTTCTTAGCGTTCGCTACAGGAACATCGGGATGGCTCACGAGAATCTTAACCTCTCAAACAAATCATCAATGGATGGAATTTATTTATTTATCGTATGGCTACACATCTCAAAAATACATGAACATGTATATAAACATAAAAAAGAACATATACAAAAATGAACAAAATGGAACCGTCATAAACATGAGTCATAAACGTATATCAAAGTTATTAACATATACTATTGCTATCTCGGCCACAGTTAGAAAATTGGTCCGTTCGCCGACATAGGATCTTACTGGACACTCTTCCACAACGCCCAACAGTTGGCATAACAGTATTGCAGTCACACTGTGAAGATTGTTTTATCCTCATTTGTAGAGGAAGTCTTTGTAATAAATGGAAAATGAAACTCTATTGCAAAAATAATACAAATATTAACAGGATACAGAATACAAACATTGTTAATGTCTTAAGGCCGATATAGAGAGAATATCTGACGGTTTGGAGTTTGTAAACCAAGGCGCAGCCGAGATTTATGACGAAGTCCGTACTTTGTTATATTGGCCGTGTGCAAATCAATACTTTTCGTATTATCTCTTTCGTAAAAAAGAAAATCATAGAAATTAGAAATATCATTTCTTTGAGTATGGACACTCATGCGCATATGTGACGCAACTAAATTGTTTCGATTGTTCGTAACAGATGTAGGCGGACTATTAAAATCGGTAATGAAACTCGGCCGTTAATGGTGGCATTTTGATAGTTTGGTTGCATAATGTCGAAAATAATGTACTCGAATTATAACCCGACGTAATGGTGTATATTAATATACGAGTATGAAGCGTGTTATGACACGAGCAAAGAACGTGCGAGCGTCGTAAACTTCATACGGGTCTATTAATACCCATTACATCGAGTTTCATACACGAGTTCTTCTACAACTAATGAAGGTTGAGACCAGTTATCATTTCTACTTTTTTCTCGTACTCTGTTAATTCCTTGTCTGATTCAATACCGGTCAACATTTTAGTATTTGACTCTGACGTTGAGATTTATCATCACCTCCCTACTGGTCGTGCCAATAATTCGAAATATTTACTAGGACGATGCCCAACTATTAATTAATTTTTGTCTATTATATCAATTCTTTGCAAACGTTGCTGTGAGTTATCGACAAACTGTACTATAATGAAAATGTATCATAATTACTCCCATTATTAAGAGAGTTCCACCCATTTAGTAAGATAATTAAGGCATGTGAATAGAAAAAGAAGACATTTACATGTTAATTAAACATTTTTCGGAGTTAAATAACCTATTTTGCTAATTAAAAAGTAATTTTATTACTTTTCTATTTTCCACGTATACATAGTACAGCCAAAGTATTATAATGCTGCGGGGAAACACGTAGTAAAATACTTCTAATACGTTGTGTAGTTAGTTAACTATTTTAGTGTCCTTTATACCGAAAAATTGGAGTAAGGAACTATTCATGGATCGATCTGGCGCAACTCGAAGTTCTGCGATTTTGAAAAACATTCTATAAATTTTGGGGGTACTTCAGATAAATACCTTGGGAAATTTTCAAAATGTTCTCATATCTCCAATTTTTTCTTTAAATTGTTTCTAAGAATATGGTGAAATGCGCTTTTAAAGATGTCACAGGTCCGATTTATACGTAATAGTATCATCATCGTCGCTTATATATAAGGAGTAAAAGTGTAATGAGATTAGCCACTAAATACCTAAAAAACATATGTTCCCGCACACAACCTTGATTGAGTGATTTTTAAACAGGGACTTGATTGAATTCATTTTTATTATAATGAATTCGTAATTAATCCCAAGCCACGGCAGTCTTAAATGGCCTACTCGTATTTATATGAAAACTTTACTAGAGTGCATATGAAACCAAATTTTCTCCAATATGGTGTGTTGCTCTAATATGAAAAATAAATAAATAGAAAATCCTTTTAATAACAAATCTGCTTCTTTTCAGGGGTACTTGATTCTTTTTACTGAATCATTCAATTTAAATTTTATTTATTGATGGATCATTTCCTATTAATGTTTACTGTTATGGTGATTTTCTTTGGCTAGGCCAAAGTCAATTTAAGCCAGTAACATTCCAAATATTATACCATTTTAAACATTATCGTTCCGATTTATCCCTAAGGTTTTTAACGTATTTATTTTTGGTGGCGGGCAACCTCTACTGACTGATTTTAGAACGGTGAGGATGTGAATAGCTTGAGATAACACGTTACTCTTACCACCCAGTCTTCTTCCGAGTTTTTCGGTGTAAGCGCTTTCTTGTCAAACAGTTTGAAAGTTGGCTGGGCTACAATTGTAGCTCGCGCAAATACCATTGCTATCAGCGACAGGAAATTTCCTTCCAGTAAATCCGCATGTCGATACACTATTGTCACAGTCATGTCCTATTGTCATATCCTCTAGTGGTGTACTACTGCCACGACTACTGAATGACAAGAGAAGAATTATATACGGAGAAATAAAATATTTCGTATGATAATAAACATTACTTATCAAGCATATTTCATGGGTGTCAACACAGGTAGACTTAAATGCCATACGATAAGGTTCAGTGACTTCCACATGTTGAAATAAACATTCGTAGGTGAGAGAGTACTTTTTTTTGGTTATTTAAAGTCACATCAACATCTAGGCCATTAGCGACCACTATTTGATTTAACGTTATGGTAACTACGAAGATTTCATGATGATAGGGGATGAAAAGACGAACACAAATACAACCATGCTCACGCGGGACTCGATACCGCGATTCATCAGTGCCAGATCTCTACGACACTACTGCCTTAACGATCTCGGCCATCCGGACGACAACGGAGTACTCGTTCAAATAGTTTTTAGGAAACTCTTAATATTTAAAAAGTATAATTTTATCTTGGGCTACATGTCACCCGTGCCGTAACTTAGAAAAAGAAAAAAGTATCCATAACTTAAACTCAAGAAATACGACGCAAGTACTTCAGGGTTAATAAAACTCATTCATTTCAAGTGAAATCCCCGGCTCTTGGGAATGGGGGCTTAGACCCACTGTGCGGAAGGAGGCAGAACGGCAGCGGCGGCGATTTAGAGCCCCTTTGACAAGGCGCGGACGCGCCGAGTGGCGGAGACCGCGTTGTAATCAAGTCGTTACTCGAGAAAACCAGGAGGACATCGCCCACAACGCCAGGGGTGTTACTGCAGATCCTTACAGACAGGTGGTGTAGTGTGAGGGGAACGACGATTTATTTTATCGATAGATTGTAATACATCGCATCAAATCGAAACAGTTCAAAGATTTACTTTTATACACTAAAAATTTTGTATACTGCTTTGTATACTACAAATTGAATCATCGAATGGAAATATTTACGTTTGTATATAATTGATGTTTTCTGCTGCAATATTAATATTGAACTTTAACCCTTCCGTCTCCACCGACAAAAGGTCTACTGTAATGAATTGTTTAACACTTTGATCTTATACCTAAACAAGAAATATCATGCGTATACCTATCCAATTATGGATAATAATAATAATAATAATAATAATAATAATAATAATATCAATAACAATAATAATAAGCCAAATTGATACCTGTAATGGGGAGAGCAAGGCCTGCCATAGTAGTGGGATGACTCAGAGTTAAATTCGCTTTCAGGTGCGCTAGCCTTGGAGAGCGTTTTGATAACGCTTATTATACACTGTTCATATTATTGACTATTATTAACTGTTCACTGTTACCCGCTGTCCGCTGTAGTTGTCCATTATCCATATTGTTGTCACTGGCCATATTATTGTTTCACTTGTCCATTGTCCACTGACTGCACCACCAACACTGTCTAGTTTTGGCCCTAGTGCACACCTGTGTGCAATCGAATCGAAATTCGAGGGAAACCATTGATCATCTTCAAACCTAAAAAATAAACTGAGGTGTTTTGGTATCTCTTGCATCCCGCGTACAAACCTCCTGCATCATATCCCTTGTAGGGGACCAGCTGAGATAACATTGTTGCATCGGAACCATCATTTACCGAAATGTTCTTGGGCTCGAGTTCCATCTACGATGAAATTTTGACACTAGGTTTGACTCAGGTGTGTAGAATTCAACCACTGTCTCGATGATAATTCTAGCTGCTGGTTGCTCTGATTCGTAATTTTCCGCTGTTTATTCAATCAAGGCCAGAATAATGCCAGAGGAATACCCTAACCAAACGGGCTAGGGATTGCGTGCATGGTAAGGGATTACCATTCTTTTCTCATCCTTGTTCCTTCTTCTCCCGTTACACACACTTACTCTTTAATCCTCTACTCTATCACACATATCGGGAGACTAGTCGAAGGCTGAAAGTTAACTCCGACGGAGGAGCCTTTCTGCGCTGGGGAAGATACCTGAAAGAGGTAGAACCCCGCAAGCCGACGTGCACGTCTGCGCCGGACTTACCAGCGAGAGAAGAACCCCGCCACCTCTCGGAACACAACATGCACTACAATTTCGGGACTAATTACGTGAGTCGTTGATGCGCCCGGAAACCTTACTATCTCACTCACTCACTGAAACAAGGCAAAGGGGGAAGTTGTGTCACCCCTAACACCCTGGGGACAAACCACCTGCGTCACCTCGCTCCCGAGCGTGGGTGGCAGCGCAGAGGCCCCGCCTGCGCACGGGCGGGCGGGCGGGCGGACGGTTCTGCGGCGGTGCGCTGCACGCGGGATGGCGGCGGAAAAATAATTGTGTCCTCGAGGAGTTCGTATTTCATCGCAAGGGACCGCGCGCGGAAGTTCGGAGGTGGGACTTGAATGAAGCGGTCTTTTGATCTTGCTCTAAGCGCACCGATTTATTTCTTAACGACTCTCTCTCCCTCTGTCGCTTCGTCTCCTACTTCGTAACGAATTTCCGAGAGGTTTTCTGCTGAAAGTGTGCCGAGAAAGTCAGAGCGCAGTTCACGTACTGACATGAATATTAAGTACCGCTCGAATGAGGCATTGAAAAAGTTTTAGATCTCTTAATGAGAGCTGCGTTCTTACGATGATTAAAACACAGAAAGTGAATGTGTGACTCATTAAACGTCCCCTGGAGTTATATTTCACATCCTCTCTAGCAGATAAACACTGAACTGAAAATGTGTTTGGTTCGTTTGGAACGGTAAATAAAGTTTGTGAAATGTCGTTACTCTTTCATGTCAATCATTTCTTTTTTCTTTGTTTTATTAGAATATTAACTCAAGTACTTAGAAAATTCTGAATCTTTTTCTATAATTTAATTTTCTTCTGTGATTAAATTGAATAATCCCATCCATCACTCCTGGAAGTATGAAGAACTAACGCAATGGATTGCTGGTTCCATCTTTTCCTCTAAAAAACATGTTTTAATTTTAGAAGGAACTAGAAACTTAAATCGCAACTTCTGAAAGAATATTTTTTCAAGTGCCACTGTCCAAGCATATGAGAGATTTATTTACAAAAATTCGATTAGTCACTGCGTACATTTTACAACGATAAATTTCGTCATTGAAATGATCAGGACTTAAAACATTTTTATTGAAACTGCTTAAAGGAACTAATGAAATGTTTGTTATTTGAGATTAATTAATAATAAATTAATGAAAAGTTGATGAAAACTGAAATCTTAAGACAAGGGAAGATGTTATCTTAAACTGATAAGAGAGACACATTTTTCGTATTGCTAGTGTCGTTACTAATTTTGTAAGAAAAGTAAGATTCGTTCTTACGTGTATGGGCTGAAAAGTTTACATCAACAGATGCAAATAATGGTATCGGTACTTTCTGACAATCTTAGAATACGGCTGCACAAACACATCAGTTGAGATGTTCTCCATTTGGAAAGATAAAAAGAATCATCTTAGTCAAGAAATCAGGTTGTACAAGTTGAAATTCGACAACAGATAAATTTCCTACTTCGTTTCTCACTCGACCGTTGAAGGAATCTCTCACCACTTGAGTTAGGACTAACATGTCAAAAAATACTGCTTGTTCGATTGTTAGACTGTCGAATAAAACTTCGCCAATAAGTTCGGTAGCGGTGCGGTGAAAGTGAGAAGTTATGACTTCGAGATCCCAATCGCTATGAAAAAATCAGCACAACACTACTTGCCAGCACCGACACTCGTGTTGAAGTTGCTTTAAACTGTGGCGACGTTTCACTGTTTTCAAAATTTTCATCACGACACTATGGAATCTCGATTGTGGGAACTTTAAACTGTCAAATTTATCAAAACATTCCGCAGTCCTTGCTCGGTTGCGATTTTTATCGGAGTGGATTCTAAATGGATCCCGGTGACAAATGAATCCGTTTATAAAACGCATTCAAACTGAATCCTATAAATCGTTTCTCAAATGGTGCAAGTTAATTTGTACCACATGCAGGACGGAGTGCGGGAGAGAGGTTCGGAACATTTTTGTTGGATATACGATGATAAAAAAAAGGATTCCCGGTTCTTTCGGTCTATTTTTGCGGGAAAGAGATCCCAAGTAAATCACAACGGTGTTATCCGGCTTCTCGTGATTGCGTTTGACCGGATACTGAACTTGCGTCGGCTTCCCAATGATGAATTGACGTTAAATCGCTGCGACTTAGGTTCTCGACAGGTTGGGTGAACAGTGCGTATTGTTTTACATAGCAGTTTGCCAGAGCCTGTTTCCGCAGGTGATTAATTAAAAACTATGACGTGCTTTAAACGTCAATTCCGTCCGCCCTGCAGATTTTAATTGCTCCAGCATTCAGAAACTTCGTTGTGGCAGGGATTGTACTTGAATTAAAACTTTTCCTGAGTGCTCGACCTGGTTTGCTCTCGGTGATTGATATAGGAATTCAGTACGCAATACGCTTCTCACGGAAATGCATATTTAGAGAATAATATGATGGATGGAAGAGATCATGTTTAATTTCTTTTCAGATCTGAAATGTTCTGTTCGGGAATGATGAATTGTACTTTACACGCAATCGCAATATACGAAGATCCCAAACATTTTACAATATTGAGGAACATGTTTTTCATAAATTTAATAATACAAGGCATAATATTTGAAAGTTTCGTTAGAAGTAGGTCAAACAAGCTACGTAAAGAGATTCTCCTTAACTTTTAGATGATTTTCTATTCAAGTCTTTGATAACCATTCTAATATTTTCTATATGCCCCTGAGAATGAATGGTAGAATAAATTCTTTGAGAAAAAAGTATGTCACAAAGGCAAATATTCAACAATGGTTTTATTTTCTCATTACAAATTTGTAAATACTTTTACGTAGACTCAAGAATGAAAATGAAGCGAGACACGTATTTGTTATAAAATTGAAGTACTTTGCCCCAAAGAGGGGGAAAATATTACAAAATCTAAGAGTAGGTAGATGTTGGCCTGATGTTGAATCTAAGTGTAGGTAGATGTTCGCCCGTTTCTAAGAGACTAATCCTTTTTGTAATTCTCGTAAAAATTATATTTTTATTCCCCCTTCGCACACTTTCCGTCTCTCTTTCTCTTTCTCTTTCTCTTTCTCTTTCTCTTTCTCTTTCTCTTTCTCTTTCTCTTTCTCTTTCTCTCAACAGTTGTCCGCCCCTAGCTGCTCCAACACACTCGAATCTCTCGCATCGGACCATCTCATCGTCTGCTCGGTCTCCTCCACCCCCGCCTTTATCCGTTCGTTCTTTCCCTAACAAGCCCCTCCCGTTCCAAGACCGCGGCCAATTGCGGGATAATTTGACTTCCTAAGCGGCGCCGTCCCCCGTAACAATGCTCGCTCTTCGTTCAGCATTACAGTAGGGCAGCAAAGCACAAACCATGACAGAAAAAATGTATGCCAAGAACAAGCCCTGCACACATTATGTAGTAAAATTTGTTTCCTAAATCTTCTATGGATTGAAAGATTGTTCACTATATCTCGAATAAAAAAGAAAACAAAATTGTGTAAGAGCTTATTTAAACTTACAATTATTATTTACAAATCTGTATGATAGCGAATGTTATGTGAATATGATGTGATCCGTGAAATATCAGATGCGATGGGAGTTTGTACACTGAGGCGACAGTCAAAGTTTCTAACCACCCGAGTCTGTTATTTGTGTGACCGTGTGTCGTTTAATACTGTTCGTAATACAGTCTCATAAGAAACACATCATACAAATGTAAGCAAAAAATACTAACATTTCTTGCAATAAGTGCCTACTCATACGCCTAAAAGACAATCATTAGCTAAAAAACATTGGTTTCGATTGTTGTTAACGGATGGCAGGCTGTTAATTACTTAACGGACGCGGGTCGTTAATAATGGGTTTTCGTTCTATTTGGTTGCGTTAAGTCGATATTAGAGCAGAATTTAAAAAATGAACAAACATATTTTCTAAGAACAATACGGGGAGAAAATGGAGAATAGAAAGAAAGAAGCAAGGTAGAAATGCATGACCTGTGCGGAGAGACATATTATCAGTGATTCTTCTGAAGCTAAAAGATACGGGCCGAGTAGAAAGAATCCTGTACCGTGGCGGATTGTGTGGAAGAGACGAAGAAGGAGACATGCTACCGACTTGTGGCGCTCGTAATAGTTTTCACTTTTTTGAACAGTCTACTGTAAAATTAAAACACTTCAATATGCGCCATTGTGCGAATGTTTATTGTCAGAACTTGTCATTAATACAGTAAAATGCTATGATCGTTCCTTACAAATCACTAAAGCTGCTTGACTAACCTCACATTTGTTATTAAGAATTGAAATTAAGCACGTTAATTTAGCAGAGTGAGCCAAATTTTCGAAAGAAAATAAGTTATTTTTTAATAGAAGTTGATTTAGTTGCGTAAAT
This sequence comes from Gryllus bimaculatus, assembly GCA_017312745.1. Lineage (NCBI taxonomy): Eukaryota > Metazoa > Arthropoda > Insecta > Orthoptera > Gryllidae > Gryllus > Gryllus bimaculatus. Next base: position 5,222,820 of record BOPP01000084.1, on the reverse strand, counting down.
ACTTTAATATTTTTGGAAATTATCTTTAGCAAACACGTTATGGCGATTTTGAAAAAAATGTGTACTATTCTAATTATTTTTCTTCTTCTCTTTCTCCTCACAGTATGTTGTCAGTTCTGCTGTCCTACTGTGCACCCGTCCGGCCGTAACAATGCTCCCTCCCCATCCTCTCTCTTTTTCTCGCCCGTACGACCGCCGCCGTAGCGTCTAAGAATGGACGGGTCGCAGGTGATGGCGGGGAAATAGTCACGGGTTGTTAAGATGTTGTCGGATGTAACGGGGATTTAAATCGCTACGTCGGGATTGCCAAAGGCTCAGGCGGCGGATCTACATAATGAATCCGTTTTATTGAAATCCTCGCGCTTTTGAAGATTCAATAGATTTTCCTGAATTGAGCTGCCTTGCGTCAGGCCTTTGAAAGGCGTTACAAAGTACCTCTAATGCTGAAGATTGATCAATCAGACTGATCGTTTGGTGGTTTTTATTTTTTTTTAACTTTTTTTCGCCATTTGACCAGTCACTGAGTGGACAGTGGTGCTTCTCGGAATAGAATGAAAAAATCAATTTCTCTGTTTCAACTTAAGTGAATATAAAATGAAATAAAAAGTAAAGGAGAGGGAATGTTAGTTTCTCACACATTTTTGAAATGAAGCTAAAGCTACATAATGAGAAAGTAAGAATGTTCTTCTATATGAGCACGTACAGCCCAGTGTTGAACTCCAGTGCATGATAGTGCAGTACGTAGTTGAACGTTTCATGTCTTAACGCCTTTCACATTCTGAGGAGAATGCGATAATGCAATGTAATGCTCACCTGTAGAAGACATTATCTTCTTCAAGTTTAATTTGTCGAGTATGCTAACAAAGCGTGTCGGCATGTCGTTGATATTTACAGTGATGCCATCACAGTGCACCTAAATGAAAAATTAGGAAACGTATTGACACAACATCATATATATATATATATATATATATATATATATATATATATATATATATATGATGAACACTAATGAATAATAATCTTATTATTTGTTCAAGAAAAACATGTCTTTCATAACGAATTTGGGGAGAAATCTCTGACTAACTAGTTTTCAGTTGTTTCCTTGACTACAAATTAATAAAATTCTTGTTTTTCACATTTAATTTGCATTTAATGCTTCATGAAGACAATGAAAATAGTATAAATTAGTCTATTCTGCGTAAGTGCTCGTTCTAAAATGTAAATAATGTACAACATATCCCTACAATACATTAATCAGTCCTACAAGAGCTTGTGGTGTAATGACTTGCGCATTCTATTCACCGCCGGGACAGGTTTACTCGGCGAATCTTGTTGAATCCGTGTAGAATATGTGGTGAACGAAGCACGCTCATGGCAGATTTCCAGTGGAAATTCTAATATCCATGCCTCTTATTCTGCCGTTTTCCTATCATCATTCATCTCATCATCATTTTTGTTTAATCTACCCGTTAGATCGACAGCGATGAAACTTATATGACCTTTGTAGCTGAAGAGCCTCTAAAACTAGTAAATAATATGAAAACACAAAAAATGTGATTATTTTCAGTCCTTATTGATCCCATTACTTGTGAATACAGGCGAAATTCACGACGCATATTTGAAGTAAGCTGCAGTAGCGATGGGTGCAGCGGTGACGTCTGAAGCCGTGGCTGGGCGCGAATTAAAAGCGGATCAGACTCATCGGCGATTGTTCCGCAGCGTGACGCACATTTAATTGCTGGCAATTAAGGTCAAACCTCGAGTCTCCGCCAGCGTTGCCAATTTTCTCGTTTTATCGATATTTTCATAGGGCGTTTTCACAATTTATTTGGCACTATGTTGCTGACATGTATTTCGCAAATGAGAGTTCTATCTCTCTCTTATTTTATACCGAAAATAAATTCACTATTGTATTTCAACAAAGCAGCAAATGGCATTCATTTTATAAACTGATAAATTAGTGTATTATAACGGAATTGTTTGTGTAAATTATTAAAAAATAGTAGTGTTTCAAATTGACTCTGAGATTGTCGTACTATGTAAGTCTATTTGTTTATAGTCAGAGCTCTGTTTTAGTTTTGCCACACTTCATTTCTGATATTTCCATCTATTGTCGCGTAGGGAACCACGAGGACCTTCCGCGGCAACTTGCGCTCCTCCAGGTACAATTGCCAGTATAACAGTTTGTAGTGCTCCCTGCATATCAAGCCTAAGTAGGCCTAAGCTCTAACTCACTTTTTGGCCTATCCCCTTGATGGATGTCTCATCCATATCCTTCATGGTCCTTGAGTCCGAGTCCCGCTGGAGGCAGAATGTTCTACACTAGCTACACGAAATTTCAAACGATGTAATTGTTTTCGGCATATTCCTACAACTACAAAATTAAAGATAGTGATTTTTCCTTCAAGTAAATCTTTTTCTCCATATTTAGTTCTTTCATTTAGTACATTTACATTTTTTGGGGGGAAATTTCAGTATTTTTCGCGCAATATTGCATGCAATATGTTAAATATTAAAATATAACAAACAAGATTTTCTCAGAAACGGATCTAAATTTTTTCTTTAGACATTAGGTAAGGATACTACTAGTGCTAGGTGTACTCTATTAGATGACATACATGTCATTTATAAATGTATTTTAGTCTATTCTTATAAGAAATTGAAAGAAAAATTCGATGCCGTTTTTGAGAATATGTTGAAATTGTTCTGAGGGCTTCATGTTAAGTACCCCGAAAAATTAATGATTTTTTTTCAAAATCTCAAAGCTTTGACTTCTCAAAGAGAGGTGAGACCTCAAAGCCAAATAGATAGAGGTTTCTTCAATCGAAAAAAGAATCCTACGCATGGCTTAGAGTAGTGGTGTTCACAGTCGGACGGACGGACGGATGGACACTTTGCCATCAATTGGTTTTTTCGGTATCAAGGACCCAGATAAAAGGGAATCTGGTTCACTACGTGTTATAGGATATTTTTTCTTAATTTAGCAGCTGGATTTAATCACCTTCGTAATCAGAGCCGGGCAATGAATTTTTTTGTCCCGAAAACCCTTCGTTTTTTACATAACTTTCCCTATACTAAGTATATTACTCCGTATATACGTACGTAAAAGAGAAAGTAAAAACATCCTTGTGGTGTGAACGTCTCCCTAAAAAAACAAGTACAACGTGTATATACATCCAGATCTCGAAAATTATTTTTTCAACATTAGAAAACTGTCAATACTGTCTGTACACTACGTATATGAAATAAGTGTATACTCGTTATTGATTTATGTATACTTTTTTGTTGGTATTAGAAATACTAGTTGGGCACGGTTGGCAACAGATAATGTTAAAAATGATGTAAAAGTGAGTTGATATTATATTTTTATACAGTTACAAAATAAGCATAGTAATACGAATATCTTCATCACTTTGTGGTAAAGTACCAAATCGAATCTCACGTGGCAAATTGTGAATGTTATCTGCTTTGAATTGCTCTTAACATTTACTAACATTTTTCGTGATTTTAATACTTCACGTTAACAATAAAATAAGTCTAACATGAACACAATTTTCTGCTTAATGCTGATACTACTGAATTTTGATGCGACAATGGAATATGAAGAAAACTATCTCTGTTACGCGGCAACTCGACATTGTCAGATATTCCGTACTCAGAATGCGGAAGGGTTTATGAAGAACACTATATTTTACTTCTGATGTTTGCCATGTTTGACGCCGACCTGGATGACCGAGGTGGCTAGAGCGTGTGCCGACTCAGCCTTTTCATCAGAAGTGTCGCGGGTTCGAGTCCCCGCCGTAGGCATGGTTTGTTGCCCCCTGTCTATAATGTCTGTGTGTTGTCGAGGAAGGCCTTGTGAGTCTGCTGAGTTGACTGACCGCAGATCGAGGAACCGGCAAGTGTTGCTGCCTCTAGTGTACAGGTTAATATATGACTCCATGAGGGACATAGCGGGTACCCGGCGCGGGTAGTCAAAAATCAGCATCTCCTGAGGCAGGAAAAAGGCCCCGGAATTCACCATGCTTATTGTGATTGATGATTCTGATTGCATTAAAGGAGTTAGCGTTTTATCAGTGTAATGCATTCCCAGAAGATGCAAATCAAATTTTCTTACTTAGTAACAATATCCTTGATTTTTTTTGTTTGTAATGAAAATCTAGACAACTTAAATGAAACACAAAATTCATTTACACAGTACCTTCTCTCAAAACAGATCTAAAAGCGCTGAGACTGGATCTACTCTCCGAAATTCAATTCATGTTCTCTGAAAGGCCGCACCACTCACCGGCACTACAGTTCAGAGGAACAAAAACAGCCATTCCAAAGCACCAAAGTCTTCACGAAGGATACCCTGCACACCATCGCGAACACCGTGAACTGCGTCACTCAAAAGTTGGCTGCCCTGGCCCGGGCATCGGCGAGGGTGGTCCGGTCCATCGCGATCACCTTCCGTGCGCGGTCGTGCGTGCAGATTCGCATACGTCGCGGGCAGCAGCGTCCGTCAAAAGCCTTCCGCTGCGAAGCGCGCGCGCTGACCGCTGGCCGCGGCCTCTGCCTCGCCTCGGGGCCTTCACGCTCGCGTGGAGAACTGGGCTGTGGCCGCCTTGAAAGGGCCATCTTCCGTCCCTGAGGTTCGTTCTCCCCTTCTTTTTTTTTTGTTGGCCGTTCGGATTCCGACAGAGGAAGGCTGCGACTATCGATTTTATTCACAAGACGAAGCGCCTTGCCCGTGGATCGTTTTGTAACACCGGTGCCCCGGCCTTTCTCATCAATTGGAGTAACAGGTCAATTGCCGTGGTCGCGGACCGGAGTGGGTGAGGGGCAATATTTCAATAGAGCAGTGCTGAAGTTGCGAAAAAGGTACAATCTCTGCTCGTTTAATGGGATTTATTTTGATCGGCATTCTTACTCGTTGATTCAAATGTTTAGATCGAGGTCAACTTCGACTATCCTGATGAGGGGGTCAAAACGAACAGTTGGTCTTTTCATGTATGATTCAATAATGTATCGTGTTTCTTTGTAGTTACACAAAAATTGAGGACTGCCTTTCTATTTTGAAATAAAGAACGTTATAACTAAATGAAATTTTACAACTTTCTAAAAGAAATTTAATCAAGATTCTTTGTGTGATATCGGTACATACTAATAATGAGTGAAATACAGAACGACGAACAAATCACAAGAAACCAGTAACTACACATTTACGTCTATGTTTCAGGAAGAAGGGAAAATAAGTAATACATAAACTAATTATGATAAACTTTGACAAGGTGAATAAATTCCAAAAAGCATGAAATCTGGCCAAGACACTCGTGTTTTGTAGTCACAAAAATTGTCACAGAATTGCATTGTATTTTAATCAGTCGTATGCCTTTTCAGTGTGTTGGCCGTTGAACAATTTTTTTAAAGCTGCTTTTCTTTTAGTGCCGGGATCATCGAAATAAGTTCGTTATCATTTAAGTTTCTGAAATAAAAGAAGCACTAAATTTTTTTTCAGAAAAGGTCAGATTCAAGCCAACTTGGTAAAGAAAAAAAATTAAATCATATGCAAGCGTAATGAAGATACCTGTAACGCAACCTGAGCAAAACCACCTGTCTCAATGCGAAATAATTGCCACTACATCATTCATTTATGGCTTCACATTGTATGGCATCCTAGATCTCTCCATTAGATAGGACCGCAATATTTCACACGCTACCATTTGCATATTTTGCGCCATTTTCAGACGCTTTGAAGGGCCAGGCGTTATTTGCAGCCTGTTTCGTTCTTTCGCCGATCTCATTTGCTCCCACGCATGTGTCAGTAATAAATTCGGACACGCCCTCAAACGGGTTCGAACCACGAGACCTCTGAAACGCACCCTGCGGTTTGCGGGAACTGGGATCTGACGAGGGCCGCTGGAAACGCTTAGAAATCGAGGTTACCAGCAGCATTTAACGCGACAAACCGCGCGCCGCACAGTGTTCTGGAAAGCGCCTAAAGGCATGTGCACCGAATTCATGTAATTTCATGAGGGAGAAAACCACCACTGTCTTCTTCATTAGACGAACAGTTGTTGTTAATGTAATTTTGTAGAGGAACAAGTCCTTTCTGCAGAGAGGTTTCTTCTCGATTGCTATTGTAATATAATCACTAGAAGATTGTGCTTACAGCGAGTCAAGCTCTGAGATTAGTTACAAGTACTGCCGAAATAAAAATCTACTGTATTTGGATGAAGAAAAATAGAATAAAATAAAGAAAAAACAAATTTGTGAACTGATGGAATTGAGGTGCAAATTACAACAAGCTTTGCTATTGCGTGATTTTAAGCCGTCAGAATCTTATCTTGCCAGCCGGCCCTCAGAATTTCAGTATACCCGCTGTTCGTAAAAGACGCTAATGACATAATGATCAACAGCCCTTGGAGTCTTCGAGGCTGGGATGAAATAGACAAATTATATATAGAAACACTTTATAGGTAATCTCTACTTCTGTAAAAAAAGTACAAAGGACTGTTTTTAAAAAAAAATATCAGAAACACGCTGGAGAGTTTTTCTACGTGAAATGACACACTCTACATAACGCGCGTAAGGCATCGATTTCTTGAAAAACTTTCAAGAAACTTTCAACGTTTCTTTTGCAGATACCCTTTTTTCTAGCGATCAATTTTTTCTGTGGAGCGTCAAAGAGTGGATAAAAGCAAGTTTTTCCAGAGTGTAGATGTACATAGTTTTTTAATTTAAGAAAGATGAAACATTTTACAAAGTAGCTTATAAATATATATTTAATAAATTTCATTAGTGTTTTGAGCGATAAGTCTATAAATAAATCGATAATTTGAATCTTTCCGCTGCTTGTTAACATATAGTTTTTATAGTGATGGAATATCTAAAATGCATTGTTTGAGGACGCCCCTTATATCAATTATAAGTCCATTATTTTTCGGTAAAAATTAATTAAAAAATTAATAATAGTTACTTACTTTACAAATGATTACAAGAGACCAATATTAATAGGCGCGTTGTAGCGGAGTAGCGGATTAGTACGAGTGTATAATTACCATCTAGCACATAGCACGTGGTCTTTTAGCCGTGTGTAATACTCGTTTCATCTCTGCGATAGTCTTTTTAACATTTTGACATATTTTTAACTGTTAATTTCAGTAATGGTGTCGTGTTGATTTCATGAGTATCTTTTATTACATGGGATAAATGAACCATATTTTCTACTGTAGGAAGCCTTGCTAAGAAGAATATAATAAGGATCCATTAAACAACTCCGAACAGGAAATTAAACAACATGAAATGACGATTACATTAGTTATTTGTGTGTGTGTTTGCGACCTTGGAGTCTGTGTAGACCAGTGTGCTGGCTGCGTTTAAAAGGCGAGAAATTGACCCCCCCCCCGTGCGCCGGCTACTGAGCGATGACGCAAATTTCGTCAGCGGCTCTCCTGGGCTTTGTCCCCGTTGCCGTTCATTAGTCTTTGGCATCGCGTATTTCTCCTTTATTGTGCCCCATTTCCCTCGCGAGTGACTGGCCATTGTACTTGGATTGGCCAATAAAATCTTACATCCAACTGACCCATCGGCGATCGCAGCGTCGCCACTGCGTGCGGCAGGTCGAAACTTGACCCACAGTGGGCGGCACGGCCCACGGCAGCTGGCTGAGGCACTTTTGACCTCGATGCAGGCCAGGATGCAGAATTGTTATGTGCCTCATCACGAATAAAAAATATTCGTTGGTTAAAACTTAATCAGTGTAATACAGATTTAATGTGGTCTTAAAACTATGTTTTCAGATTTATTAAACCTTGAATGACAGTTACATTTTTATTGTACTTTGCTCAATATTTAGTTATTAAAACTGATTATTGAGAAACATGAACGCTTCATGAAGGCTAATGCGGCATGAGCACTGTTGAATAAAATATTAATTAAAATCCCTCCCATCTTATTTCTCTATGTTTTCATAGTGTTAATGCAGACAGATGGGGCAGATGTTATTAACCTCCTTTCAATACGAGAGAAAGCGAGAAATGTTACGTCATTTCAGACTATGATAGTGGAAAGTATTATTCCTTAAAAATAGCAGGAACATCTCATGGGCATCAGCCTTAAAAATTATCCTTGTACTTACAAAAGACACTTTTTTTGAAGATTTAAAATTAACCGGATATCCAAATAACCCAAAATTAAATTTAGGCTATTTTTATGGGCACAATTAGTAGGTTGTGTTTATTAGTTTTGGTTTTCCTACATTAAAATGCCGTATGATACAAAATTTACAATATTGCTAAAATCGACATTGGAAAACAAACTTACATGCTTCTGAATTCTTTCAATAAATCGAAATTATAGAAAATTCCTAATATTAACCAATAAAACATAATATTTTCATGGAGGAGCCACATTTCCTCATTTAAGGCGATTGGTTATATGTAGTAGCTTATGATCGCTTAGAAATGCACTTTCGCCCACTGAGCAGCGAAACGAACCTCATCGTCCGAGAGTCATTACCGGGGAGCACGTTCTGGCAGCAAACCGCGCGTGCTCTATTAGGAAGCCACAGCACGTGTTTATTTGTCGTCGTTGTCATTGCGATATCCGAAATGACCTTACGTAATGCTCGAAAGTACTGAATTCGTACGTGTAAAGCAAACATTCCTTAAAAAACCACCCTGCTACGCCCCGATCGTTGCAGAACCGTCGGCGCCGACGCCGCAGCGGTTTTCATTCATCTGTTTCGCCGTCGCGCCTCGTGTTTTTCGACTGTTGGCGCGCGCGGTGGAACGGAGAACGAACGACGCAGCGGTTGCCCGGCTGCGGGTGCATCGCAGTCTCATTCCGCGAACCGGTTTTACGGAGTCGTTCGCGCCGCTCGAAACGGTGACAGCTCCGACGACATTGCGAGATGCCGGACGTGCTTTGGGGCTAATAAAAAAATCAACACCTAATACTTGTCACATACCAGTAGTTTAGTGAGGATTACGCATCCATTAGCAGTTTCTTACAGGCCATAATCCTCTCGGCGTCACGCTGTTTTTATAGTTTTGATCTTCGTGTTCGGGCGTTTGCAAACAACCGAGAAGATTTGTAATTCTAAGTTATTCCTCCATGACGCTTCGAAATAACGATCGACCAGGGCGTCATATTTCGTGTCAATTAAGTCGTAACGCCTTTTAAAAAGCACATGTTTTTATACTTTTCCCGACAGAAATTCCCATAAAAAGCTTGACGCAATATCGAAGTTGCCCGGAGCTCAACAAAGTCTATATCGCATAGACAGTATCTCTTTGCTTAAACGGGACAGCCGCTTTTTCTGCATCATGAACGGGGTAATATAATTCTTTAAGCATGTGTTTTATTTTTAATTGAAAATATTTAAATTTTACTTTCATTTAGAAGGTTGAAAAAGTCGTTGATTTATGAGAAAGCAAGAAATGAATAAAACCCTTATTAATCTGACTCAATGCTGGAAAATATTCAGGCCTTCATAGTGAACATAATATTTATAAAAATAATATTTTTTAGTGATTTTCTCTCAGGTTTATAATACATCAATTATTATCCTGTGTGGATAAAACATTCTAGGTTTACGAAATACTCACACGATGTGTTAAGATTTTCGATATATTTCCAGACACAATGGAAAATTCATTCTTTTTATTTCTCAAAACACATTGATTTTTATTGTCTATTTTATCAAAATATTGAAAAAGAATACTTGCAAATTAAATACTTTTCAGTCAGACAAGAATAGTTGTCAGATTAGTAATATTATTTAATTACTAGCAATTATATTCAAAGATAAAACAGTTTATTATACGTAATGGGTTTGATAACACATTGATTGTCAAATGTTTTTCAATTTACAAGGGAATATATTTTTATAGTGTTAACATTTCTGGACAAACTTAAATAAAAATGTAACTAATAATGTTTCTGGCAATTACAATCACGAGTAAATACGTTGTTGTACTTGATTTTCGTGATACATTCTATAACTGTTATAATGAAATCGTATAAAAAATCCTGGAGAATTCGGCATATGATTGAATGGGCAATAATTATTTCTGAAGAGATAAAATAACGTACTAACAGATATAGAATATTCACAAACATTAAAAGTATGTGAACATTAATTATGCAAATAGTTTTATATTTCTAAACATTTCATAAACTGAAGACATTCTTGTACAGCAAAATTTTAAGAGGCTTGACCCATTGTCTACGTCCAACGTAAGGCGTTATGAAAGATATTAGTGTCAATGACTGGTATAAGTGTAATGGAAGTTAAGGTGCTCTGAACGAAATAATGAATAGAAAACGTTTAAAATTCAACTTTTGGTTAATTTAATGCAATAAATACTATACTTGTACAATATGAAATAATAAACAACAAACTTGACTTTCATGAACACTTCATGATTCATATAATTTACTCACTGACGAAAATCAATGTTCTATGAAAGGACTTTAGCACAAAATTCAGAAACACGAATCCATGAGGGATGGGTCACGCTTCCTTTAAGAGACCCCGCGCAGTCAGCCCTGTGTGTGAGAGGGCGCCACGATGCCAGCGCGCGCGGCGGGCGCAATGGCAGCACGGGGGCGTTGGCGGCGCCGCGCCGCGCTCCATTGCGGCGCACACATCGCGCGGCAGACGAGGCAATAAAACTACGGGAAGCAGGTCTCGCCGCATCCTCCCACTCAATTACGCCAGGGCAATGAAGTTCCCACGATAACCGAGCGGGGCCCGCCAACGCTGCGGTCAATGCGGCGTCGCCCTGTGCCACCCTCGCCACCCCCGTCAATGCATTTCCATTGCCACGGTCACCGACAGTTCCACTACATCCGCCATTGTCGTCCCCACCATTTCCTCCGCTATCATCATCGTTTTTAAACAATTTTCTTCCCGTTTCTCATTGCAAATTGTGATGTTAAAATTGTGTTTGCTAATGTAGTTTATAAATTAAAATGACTACTCAAATATTAATCATTTATTTTAATATTACTTATTAGATTTATAAGAGCAAATTAATGTCAATCAATTTTTTATTTCTATTGAATTAATGATATGTTTTATTTTATTTAATAGGTAATTGTTACAGACAAATTAGCATACTTGATCCTATGTGGCTAGGCCGAAGGCCTTTAAGCCATTACAATACCTACATCCTTTCGCGTTCTAATCTTTTGATATGTGATTTGTTATTTAATTAATGTCGATTATGTCGATTAATAATATGTTACGAATAGTGTTAAATTACCAATAGCGTACTGTAAGTTGGCACACAGGTTGGAGCTGCGGTCTGCTGCCGCATGTGACCTAATGTTGTAGTTGCTCCGAAGTTGGTAAATAAATACATCTGTCAACCGTCATCCGGTACTAGCATTTCCACGGCCACAATTATCATCACAGTCACACCTATCCCCACCACCTCCCAGCGCCTTCTCCGCTGCTGCTCTTGCTCTTACCATCGTCTGAATGCAGTCGATACCATCACTCCACAGCGTCCCTACCAACCTGACCTTACTACCACTTACTGTCTTATCTTGATGATGCTGGAAATTACCCTACTGTCTTTACGAGTACCAAAAAATGCCAACTACTTTAACGATCACCGAAGTTACAATAGCCGCTATTAGTGCAGCCAATATCACCTCAGCCTTGGCTGCTTCTCCTTCCACCGTCACCAACACTACCGTCATCATCGCCAATGTACCACCACCAAATCACCTACCACCCTCTCGACATCGCGTTTGCCCCAGTTGCCACCATCAATGCCGTCGCTTTCGTAACAGCGTCTATGTCATCGCCTCCGTCGCCATCACCGCTACCGCTATACCCCCGAGGCACACGCCACTGCGTCCGCACCATCGTTACTGCCTCGACCGATGGCGCCTTCGCGACCACGCCATCGCTACTCCCACTGTACAATCGCTCTGGGATTCAAAGCCTTCGCTGATGGCACCATCGCTATCGCTAACGTCACCGCCTCCACCACCATTGGCCCTGCCGATGCTAACCCCTGCTTGCCGCCGCTGCTGGCTCCGCCGCTGCCACCGCCCGGCAACGCCTCCGCCGCTGCGGTCAGCATTCGCCGTCTCATTTGCATAATGAGCGCGGCGGGCGGACTTGGCAGTCGCGGACGGGCGAACTGATCGCCAAAGTGACGACCGGCCGCCACCGCCGCCACGCCGCCGCGCCAGGCCGTCATCGGCACCGCCGGCGCCACCGCCGCGCGACGCGGTCGTTAATTATTAACGCTTTAATCTCCGTTAATTAAACCTTTAATCTGGTTAAATGGATTTAACCGCTTGATGGATCGCCACGCCCCCTCCCCCGTTGCACGCTGCATGACGATAGGCGGGGTGGCAGCGGCAGAGGGCCCGCGAGGTATGGTGACAGGGCGGCGATAAAAAGCGCGATGTTGCAATAAATAAATGCCGGATGCGAAATACAAAGCGGACAAATCGGAATCCCATTAGCCGGGGAGACAGCACGCCCCGTTGCTTTGCTATGTTTGACGTAATGTTGATTGGCAGGCGGCGTGGCGGTCGGCGATGATGAGGTTTCTGATTTTATTGCGGGTCGTTGGCTGTTGCTGTGTCGGCTGCGGCGTTACCGTCAGCGGTGAGCTGCGAAAAGGGGGATGGTGTGCGGAAGGGACTGAGGCAACGGACACTGAGCAGGACGCGCAGCCATGGTAGAGGCTCTTGGGAGTAGCAGGGGACACGAGGATGGCTTATTGACGTATTGAAAGTGCCGTGGGTGACGAGGAAGGCGAAGGTCGGAATGCTGGGGAACACAATGGTGCGGGTGGTCTAGGATTCGGGGTAACCGAACTTAAAACGGTGAGAGTAGATGGCAGGGATGGTGAAGATGGTGGAGATATTAGGATGAAAGGATGAGAATGCGACAGGCAAACATGAATGGCAAGTTAAATAAATTCGGCAGTAGTGACTTGTTGTAAAAAGCAAAGGTGGTGAAATGCAATAATACTGGTGGAGGCAATTCAGTAGGTAGAGTTCGTCAAGGTAAGGGTTCGCCTGACAGCAGTTTTGATGATGTACATGAAACAGCAATTCGAAAGGTAGAAGTGGTGGTGTAGGAAGGGGGAAAGCCACAGATACATTCGTGGAAGGGCATACGTCGATGATGAGCGGTCCCGGATTCGGCGATAGAGGAGGCGTACTGGGAAAGTCGATGCTCCAGCGTGTACAACATCGAGAGGAAAACGATTTGATCGGTGTGCCTGAATTAGAGCCGCACTCGGGGTCCACTCCAATGCGACGAACAATTGATGACTTGGTCGTGTGCTCATTTGCACAAAGCGTAAAGCTCGTGTAATATGACACAATCCCTTTACTTAATGTATTGATTATTCCGAATTAGGTGGACCTGAAGATATATGTATTGTATTCCTCTCTCTTCGCTTCGTGTGACTCTGAATATATTTCACTACGCTATGAATGCGACAATTAAATTGAATTTTCTCAAGTCTAGATTTAACAATTTCAAAAGACATGTGTACGAAATACTAGTTATTAACGGCATTAACAATAAAAAATACCAATCAATAATAATGTATCAATCACCTAATGGATGTTATTGATTAATGGTATTAAATTATGCAATAATTTTGTGATTATATTTTCAGTCTCCATTTTCCTACAAACTGAAAAATAAAAGCTCTTTAAGAGGTTGCTGTCAGTGCGGCATGAAATATTCTAACTCCAGAATTCAATTAACGTACTAATCATTAGTAGTACTTTGGAATAAGGTAATAATTACTACTAGAGACGAGATACTTTTATTGTACTAGCATGATTAGAAAAAAAACACATTTCAAATATAATTTCACTTACTATATATTTAGCTATTTGTTCATTACAGTACACTTTTACCACCCCAAGACATGTATGTGTTCATTACAGTACATTTTCCCACGATCCAACAATTTGAAAGTAGTTCTAATTTTTCGAGCAAAGTAATTTAAGAATGCTATTTTTCTCAATGTAAATAGAATTTGGGATTACGTTTTCATAAGCTGAAAGTAGATATATAGATTCATATGCTGGACATGAAATTTTTTCCGTTATTAGGCATGTAAACAAATAATATTAGTATAATTTATCAGACTTATTACCAGCACTATTAGATAGTAACTTGAAGTGAAAATATTATAATTTGATTAGATAGGGAAGAACGTTTAGAAAAGAGTTTTTTAGTTTTATTGCTTTATACAAAATATCATGAGCTGTAACTATTCTAAGTCAAGTCTTACATTAATCCTAAAAAACCTCTGGATGAAACTAATTTATTATCCGTTAGGTAGTTCCAGTAAACGAATAAAATAGATTTCCAACAGTTTTTGTCTTAAATTATATTATCTCGATATCGATATTGAAATTATGATATAAAAAGGAACATATGCGGGTATAAACTTTGTCATTGAATCGAGCGTTCGTTGTCCGAATGTCTCAATTTTCGAATGCAACGGTAGTGCAATAATTAGAACAATTTCATTATTTATCGTTAACACGTAATACAGATTGTTAAGCAAATACACGATTTGCGGCTTCCTGATGCCGTAAACTTGCATTTTCAAAAACGTGTCTGTCCTTCCACTTCTTTATAAACCCCGCGGAGGCACTCGTCAACCAGGCGTAGACCAGAAGGGTTTTGCGATCTTAGTCCCAAAACAAAGAAGATGACTGTTGAGGGTGCAGACGAAATGTCTGAAAGAACTGTTTCAACTCAATTAGCCCGGTAAGCAATTTCAATATCAACGCCGTCCGCGAGAGCTTACATTGTTGATATAGATGTTAAGGCAACAAATGGTATTAAGCGGCGTATGTTAGTTGCCGCGATCGTCAAGGCGAATGCGCTCAAGGTCGCTGGTTCGAATCCTTCCTCGGGCATGGATGATTGATTGTGTCCTGTAGCCTGGTGGGGCTCCCCCACTACCGTGTATTTCCTTCCATTCTGTTCGACCTGGGTGGGCAAGGGTTGAAACACTGGCGCCAGACTGCGCGTCATTCCTTACAGTCCGCTACCCCTCCCACTAAGCTGAACTCTCTCCCTCCACGCTCACTTCTACCACCCCTCTCAACTCGGCCAACAGCCCCGCAAGCAATAGTCGTATTGCGGGTTGCATACCCATTTCATTTAACTGTCAATCCCAGTCTATTCATTGAATAAAAAAGATGGCAGAGATATCTGCCTTATCCCTCTACAGTATTCGAGTAAAACGTGCGTGTGCGTGTGTGCGTGCGTGCGTGCGTGCGCGATCTGTCACTAACGACTAGACCACATCCCGTGCACTAATCGAGACGTATGAGGTGTCATTCAACCCGTCTCGGTCTCCTGATGGGAACTGATAATTTGTTGTCGGATCCGCCTAGAAGATTCAAATAAATTTCCAAAAACGTGTTTGTTCGTATTTTGGTGTTGAGATCTTAGTTGTAATGCCAGGAATTAAACCAACGCCTCCTAAATCGATCAATATAGGTGGCGTTGATGACCAATGCACAAAGACCTTTTTCCTAATTCGCCGTAGTTTTCTTTAACGACGTTGGCAACACTGATGTTGACATCTATAAGTGAACAATTGTATTACCAGGTAAATTGCACTGCAGTTTAATTTCAATTTAGGTTCGAATTATCATATTTAAAAAAATGAATTTGCGAACACCTACAAACAGTATTGCATCAGAACTTATTAAACATGAAGAAATTGATGGGATTATGGCGAAAACAATACTGTGACTAATGCCAGATAATGAATAAACGTTCGACTTTGTACTTTTATGTTCTTACATATGTGTTTAAATACTGATATTCAAATGAATGTGACCCGTAAAGTATTCTAATTAAACGTTACAACTACTACACAATTTTTTCTTATTAGCGATTATAACGTTAGATTCGCATCAAAAAGATTAATAGAGGAATTACTGAAGTAAAAGGATACAAATTAGTTTGAGTTTGTGAAGTTTTAATCTCTGCAAATATTAGGGGAGAAAACCATGGAAGTTTTAAGGAAATCCGGTGAAGAATCAAATGTAGTTGTAAACGATTATGCGACAAAAATTTCGGAACTCATTGGGAATGATCTGCAATTTTTCATTAGCATTTGTGCTAATGAAAATGTGCTATGTGAATTTTGTGAAAATTAGCAAAAAAGGGGAAAAAATGTAGCTCTACAAATAATTATCTTTAGCATAAAAATTTGGAAGTATTTGTTAATGCGATTATAAATTTGAAATTGAAATAAGACCATTTCATATCCCGTATGGAGGTAACACAGCGCCATTGGCTGTTGGGGACTTTCGAACGGGACTATAACATTATCTGGTACTACGATTGGTAGGTACAACGCCAGTTACTGAAAAAACATATTTTAATAAAGTTGGGCGTGAAAGAAGAAAGTATGAAGGACATTTTCAACAAATGAAGCTATTTGTAAAACAGTTTACAGCGTCGGCGACGCCACATTTTGCTAGTATCCTCAGTATTTGTTTTAAGGTTACATCACCTATTTATTAAGTTTGATTTCTCCTGACTTTCGGGTAAATTTCTCCTAGCGTTCCAGAGTTATGGTCTAACATGAACTTCCATTGCGTACATTTTTATGTATTCGGGTATGGTAATCTCGTTTCCACCCACTGTCCAACTCTCGACGCAGCGAAGTTGAATTCCTAGAAATGAAGCGGCCCCAGACGCCGCCTTTGATGCTCTCAACGCAGTCTGCATTCATAAAAATGAACTCCATTTCGTCCTGTTGGTTTATAATCTTTTACACGAGCTTTTTTTCAAAAACGCCAGTCTGGTATTTTCCAAAGCGGTTCTTTATGTGTTGTATGAAAGAGACTTCTGCCCCGTGCACTTGAAACGTTGAGAAGTGGCAATGACGGGTCAAGGGAAAAAAGGAGCATCGTTTTCCCTTTCTTTAACCAATTCCATCTTAAGAGGTTAGGTATACGGTAAAATTAGCGTTTTAGCACGATATGAGCTGCCCTGGTTGGCTGAGGTGGCAAAGAGCGAATACCGACTCAGTGCCTCGGTCCGAACGGTCGTGGTTCGAGTCCCCCTTGGACACGGTTGTTTGTCTCTTTGATCATTCATGTATGTGTAGTCGCGGGGGGCCTCGCGTTCTGCTGACTCCAGATCAGAAGAGCCCACAAGTGTGTTGGTGTCAAGTGTACAAATTGAATTATGTCCCATCGGGACATAAAGGGTAACCGGGTCGTAAAATAATAGCCATTGGTAAAAAAAGCGCAGTGTGAAGATTCATTGTGAATTAGATTTGAGAAGATGATACATAAAGAAATAATGCAAAACCGTATTAATGGATAAAGTGAATAATTATATCAATGAATAATATATCCGAAATTGCAAAGAGAAATTATTAGATTTTTTATTATTTTAACATTACAACAAAATGTGATCTGACATTTTCGAGAGATTGAATGTACATTTGATGATGAAGATGATAATAAATACTACTATAAAATCATTAAGAAATTATAGTAATTTAATGAAAGAATCTAAGGACATCAAACATTTGATAAGAAATTATTGTCAAGATAATTTATAATATATTTTTAATATATGATTTAGTGCTTTGCTGTTCACATCATCCATGACTCAAACGTTTGAAAAATATTAGATGTTATCTTCTTTAAAATGAGTATATGCAGTTGAATCCAAAAAATGCCACATGTCGATTATCTGTGTCATTTGCAACTTGCATTAAGATTGCCTGCTGATTGAATTATGTAACTTTATTTTCAAATGATATATAGTTTTTATGAAATATATATATATATATATATATATATATATATATATATATATAAATATATAACTTTCATGTTAACATCATTGTAAATGAAAAAAAATACTAAATGCCCTCTGTATTTCAAACGATGTTCAAGCATTTTTTGGAATTACATAGAATATTAAACGCAACGTCCATCTAAATCTAGAGTACAATTTTCTATATGGACGGCTATTCTTGGTTTTCTATTTCACAGCCAGCATTTCCAAGAAGAATTTTGTTTTTACCACTATTTCCATTACAATGGAATGCATTTACTTTCCTTGCAAAATTATTGGACAGTAATAGAAGCGAACGCAAATGTGTCTGGAGCTTTCGCACTGTTTCGCTGCGTTCTGATTTTCTCAAACAGCCCGCAGACGAGCTCTTGCGGCTGAGATACGGTTTAATTACTATGCTAAAGCAAAGGCCCTTCCAAAGCGACCGCACCAAGATTACATCCGGTGCCAGCGGCGAAAGCGATGTCGCTGGGAGGGGGTGTGGAAGGGGGAAGAGAGCTTGATGAGGGCGATGAGTGCGATCGGGGGCGATAGGGTTCCTGGGGGGTCGGTTGGACGACAGATTCTAGACGGAGAAATGGGGGGGGGAAAGGTAAAAGACGTGAAGGTGAAAGGTAGATAGTGAAGAAACCCAAAGAGAGGTTGAAAGATCCTGTGGAATAGTTCAATTGAGGAGCAAACGCGAAATAACTGCTTGTAGGTTCCCGGATACCACTGATTTGTTGGAACTTTAGACTCGAAGTAATGTCAATGTGAGGAAACAGATGATTATTTAAGTGCAAGTTTTGAGAGTGGAGTATTGTAAGTGGCCAATAACGTGGCGTAATATACTCAAGAAGTGATTCGGAAAAAAAATAACAAGGGATGATGATCAGTGGAGGATAATAATCGTGGTGATTGAAATGGAATATGACAAAGATAGAGAATAGTGAGTTACTAGGGAGCGACCAGAGGGTAGCGAATGATCAGAGAGTACACAGAATAGAACAGACCGTGACGGGTGATCAGAAGGTAGAGAGTGATCAGAAAGTAGGGAATGATAAGAGGATAGCAGGGGAACAGAGGTGAGTGATCAGAGGCTAAAGGAGGATAAGGGTAGAGTGTGATCAGAGGGTACCAGAGGAACAGAGGGTGAGTGATCAGATTGTAGCGGATGATTAGAGGGAAGTGACTGATCATAGTGTAGTGAATAACCTGGTGGTGGCGGATGATCAGAGGGTACCAGGGGAACAGAGGGTGAGTGATCAGATTGTAGCGGATGATTAGAGGGAAGTGACTGATCGTAGTGTAGTGAATAACCTGATGGTGGCGGATGATCAGAGGGTACCAGGGGAACAGAGGGTGAGTGATGAGAAGGTAGCGGGTTACAAGAAGGAAGTGGTTGCCTATAGTGTGTAGGATGGTCAGACGGTAGTAATGGCTTACCGGGACGGACGGGCCGCAACAGTCCGAGGACGGAAAGCAGAGGAGTCGGGAGAACTGCGAGAGCGGGCGTGGAGCGGGAGGCGGTAAATGTCTCCGAGAGCGGGGCGGCCTCGGCGGCCCTCCGAGATCGGCTTTCCGGCTCCGGACCCAATCCCGTCCCCGCCTTTATCTCTGCGGGGCTCCGCGAGCAGATTGAATGTCACGATACAGGTTTAGCCGCGCGCTGCGCTTAACATGTCCCAGAGCGACTCCGCGGCGGGCGCCGCACGCCCGCGGCAGTTGGCTGCGAGAGGAGGAAGGCCAGTTGAGGGAGACACCAGGCAGTTTCTTTTCAGTTTAGGTTCAACGAGCCAGTAATTGCGACGCGAGTCTAAGACGCTGTTTCGGCAAGAAGGCTTAGCCCGCCGGAATAAGGGAAAGCGGTTTTCGAAGAGGGAGCGGAATTAATGTGGATAGAGTATCTGCTTCGGCAAAGCACGAGATTGGATTTTTCACTTCAGCGTATTTGAGATCGTAAATTCGAAATGTTTTACTCACTGCAGTTAAGTACTCGATACAAACATGAGCGAAGTGGTTACGAATACGAGACCAGGTTGTTATTGGTTAATAGACAAAGGTGAGAATTTCATCTGTTAAACCTTTTCCTCTTCTCGCAAATGCCATATATTTCTTGCTCTTGATGTAAAGTAAATAGAGAATAATATATTTTTTTACAAGATCTCACTAGAATAATAATTTAAGTCGTATAATAAATATATCTATTAAGTAAAATTGATACTAAGATAACAGAAAAAACCCATTTTTGAGGGATTCCTCTCACTTCGCTAAATTTGTTCAATGGTGATGGTAGACGCATAGAAAATGTTAAGGTATTAGAGAATTTATTTTGCCTGGCAACCCGAGAATATAATAATTTAAATTTTAATTTTTTCCGAAAGGCACAAAAAACTGAAAATATTAATATTTACATATTCATGAGTTGGTAACTTTGTAATTTGAAAAGTGGTTTAATATCATCTAGGAAATTTATTGATCGTCTCATAAAATGACAGCAACAACATAAGGAAGTAATAAAAACGATAATGCTATAAAAAATAACCAATCATTAATCTTCAGTCAGTAAAATGAAATGAAAACAAAGATACGTACATACACCTGCTTGAAGCAGATCCGCATGCTTGCATTTGTTTCTTTCCACGCTTGTCCGCAGTTGGGTTGCGTGCACGGCACAGGAAGGTTAGGAGCGTCCATAAGAACGCGTTTAAGAATGTGGCGACAAGTGAAAGGATGAGGAAGGAAGTGCTCTCGGCCTTCGAGAAGAAATACTCCGTGACAGGTTTTATGTGTTTGAGGAGGTTATGCAAATTTAATAGAAATACTACCTACACTCCTGACTGCACTACATTGTCTAACTGAAGAAGCATATCCTTCTCCACTTCTTACCAACGTCCAAGGTTTCTGAATTAATTGTAGGATAGATTGAGCGAAAGTCAGTAGTCATTGCGTACGTGATCGCGTTGTTTCTGTTTCAAACTAGACTCCAGGATTTAAAATGTAAAAAAGCGTTATTTGCATGAAGTGAATATGTTAAGTAAAAATGTATATATGGTTTTTAGGGGAGTTACGAAATAATTAGTTTGGCAGTATTCTTAGAACGGCCTGTTGAGTTAATAAAAACACAAACAAGTAATTATTCTGAATTTGTTATCACCTAATGCAATATTTGTCATCTTTTGAAACATGTTTTCTATTGAAATTGACGTATATATGAAACGAATTGCTAGGAGAATTAATATTTGAAGAAGATATAATCATATGAGGAAAAATTCACTTAAGGAAATAAATTTTTCTCGCAATATTTAATATTTGTGTTCTATTTTTATTTCAATAAAAATATTAAACATCGACATTTGAAATCTCCATTCTATGCACATGTTAAAACAAAAGTCTCCTAAAATATTATATTTTGTACAAAATAGTTTCAAAGAATAAGTTTACATATAAGTTCTATATTGAGGAGTTTACATTGGAATGCTCTTAACTCGAAAATAGCATCTTTACTGAAGAAGGAAAAAACAATATTTTCGTATTACTACTAGTAATAGAGCTAATGCAATGTAACGTCCTTCAGAGAATCTGATTTAAACAAGGTATTGCGATCGGGAAAATACTGAGATTGTCATTGTATTTTATTTTTGGGTTTGCAAAAACAAAACAACAAAAACGCTATTTTGGGGCATAATTCACAGAATCTACACAATAATACTTTATTCGTTGTTACAACTAGTGGTGCTACCGAATGGCACAGACTTCCCCGTATTAGTTTTCTATTTCTATTGGTCTCGGCTAGCTATTCGGACTTGCTGCATTTTCTTGCCCGCTGCCATCAATCGCTTCTCAAAGTAAATGTTTTTAAACTTTTTTAATTTTTCGGTTTCCTAATAGTAGATTGGAAATATTATTTTAACAATATTAAAAAACACTAAAACATCGTCTCAAATTACAATTTGTTTGAAGAATTTGAAGCTGTTTTTACGAAAATAACAATTAAGCACTACTGTAAATTCGAAATTCAAAGCTCTATTCCACAGAACATTTTTGAGTTTTCGAAAAATTTCATCAAGTCGTTTGAAGTTTTTCAACTCACAAATTCAACAGTGTTTACACATTGCTGGAAATGTGCATTTTAACGGCAACTTAACATGTAACATGGAAATGGGCATTATAACATGTAAAATCTTTCAAAACAATTACGTTTGTATAATTTTCTAAAACCAAAACATAACAAAGAACTAACTTTACGTCATATTAAAAAGTGAAATTACTACTATCCGAAGGAAAAATTTGGAACCGTTTTTGAGAAAGTAATGTTTGAGCGTTTCTGAAAATGCGAAATTTTGTGCTAGTTTTCACAGAAAATGGTTGAGTTTTCGAGAACCAGTATATGAAATTATTTAAAGCATACGTACTCATAAATATAATTATAATAAATGAAGAAATCGTTGGTAATGTAGATATGAACATGAGAAACAAGTCAAATAGATTAAATTTTTATAATTTTGGAAAAAACAAAAAATAGAGAAATATGGCATTTTTGTCATCTTATAGAGTACATTTAGCACAATCGTAACCGAAAGAAAAAATTGAACTGTTTTAGAAAAAATCATGTTTTTGTTATCTTTTAAAATTACAAATTTTCCACGCAATATTGCATGAAAACTCAGAGTTTCAAGACAATGTACGTTCTCTTAATAAAATAAATAATTGCAACGCTCTAAGCCACTTCGCTTGGCACACGCAATTGGTTATTATAATTTAAGTAATATGCATTTAATATTAATTAATAAATTCTCTAATTATTACTCTTTCCAAAAACACATTGAAATAAATTATCAAATCAAATTTAAAATGTTATTATACATATGTGAAAGGAGCGAACATGTGTATGGTTTCTTCTTAAATCGGCAACTGATTCTCATTCTTTGAACACGCCCCACCTACATTCGTGCGTTTCATTTGCCCGCACGCCGTTCCCATCCCTGTGTACAGGAAAGGCCACCCGGAGACAAGGATTCGCACGGACTCTGAATACACAATTACACCGAGTGGTTTCCGACTCGTAAACCACACGTTAGTCAGAGATACCTATTTGCGCCGTCTTAACCCGTACAAATCAGCGATGTGGATCTCATCCACGTGTCTGTATTTGCCGTAATAAGAGTAATAAATGACATTAAAGGATACATTGGAGATGGCCGTATTTGGGGGTGCTGTCTATTAAGAATCGATTAAAGATTCAAAACAAAGAACGGCCTCCAATGACATTGGAAGAGAGTATTTTGTTGCGAGGAAACCAAGAAAGATAAAAGAAACAACAACAGATTTGGTAGGGAGAAACGGCAGAGCGTGGCATAGAATTACCATCAATTCCAGAAACAATCTCGACGACCTACGATTTTACGACCTAGCAGCAGGCGAAACCGAACATGACCTTTCGCATACGTGATACCGACATGCCGGCGCTGGAGGTGCAAATGGGATTGCCGGGTTTCGTGAGACTTCAGCGGCAGCCGAGATCCTCGCCACGTCGTACGAGCACTTGACTCACAGACGTCTCATAAAGTCTGCAAGTGGAAGAGGCATAAATTACGCCCTGCTATGTTACTAGCTCATATTGAAAGAAAATAATAAAATAACATGATAGTAAGGTCATGTCATCTATTGAATAGGTTATTTATTCTCACGGTGCTTATCGTTGTGCATATATTATGTTAAAAACGTGAGTATTTTAAAATATTGTCTTCTTAAATGCAAAATATTTGTACAGATATGTTGGACTACGTTTTTAGTTGTATTTAACTCAAAAGAGTTTCTCTGTCCAATTGTAAGGGTCATCTAGGTTCTGATATAAGGTACTCGCGGTAAATCCGTGAAAAATGAAAAGGCTAATATGCTCACATAACAATGTGAAGTTGACCGACTTTCCTGCCATCCTACCAGCTAATATAATATCTACTATGTAACTATTCCTATAAACTAATAGGAGTAAAAATTCCTATTGTAAAAACTAAGAATTTTGTGATCATTCTGTGAGTAAAGAGGGAAAATAAACAATAAATCTGGGAAAATATCACAATATAAGATTCCTCACTGGGCGATAAAGCAGAAATAAGCATTAATTCAGAAGTATTATGTAGGAATTATTTTATGATTAACAATTTTCCTTAGAATGTACGTATGATACGAAAACAATTTTTTTTTAGTTTT